>PNEQ01001085.1:6296-36251 GCA_003012365.1 Medauroidea extradentata | reverse complement strand
CTGTTAGTGGCAGGGACAAACTTAAGACTGCTTTTCGCGTGGACAGCTATAGCTACTTATCCTTCTGCAGAATTAGTTCAACTAGCCGCTTGGACATTCTAACACTTGATGACTGAAGTACCAATCTTGTGTACAAAGAGGTTTTTCAATTAAAGTAAATATTATCAGTTACGAATAATACTCGCGAGCAAAGCCGCGGAGGACTGCTAGTATAACATAAAACTACAGCCCAAACCACTGGACCAAGAATAATGAAATTTTTTGTGTGGTTTTCCCTCGTGTAATAGGCGAGCACTAAGAAGAGATTTTTAGAAATTCGAACTCAAAGGGGATGAAAAGGGGTGAAATGTATTTCCGAAGAAACATTAATAGAGCTCGAACCTGACAACCTATCATTGTGATTTTTTCGTTAATAGGACACACATAAAAATGGCATATCAGCCAATTTCAGAATTTTTCGAAATTCAACATTTAAGGTGGTGAAATGACCTTAAATGTGTTTCCGATTAACTATCGATATGTATCGATTCCAGGGTAAAGAGTTGGTTTTCGCTTCAAATGTTGCTTACGTAAATATCCGAAAAGTAGTTTTAGGATTATTTGAAATTCAACCCCCAAGCAGTAAAATGGGTTTTTTTAATGAATCACCTGTATAATTAGAACACACTTAGCTGTTGTCGTAATTTTTACTTCAGTTGGTTACGTGTACGCTTGACTAAGATAGGACTACAAGATGTTTCGAAATTTGATAATTTAGGGGCTGAAAATACGTTAAATGTGATTTTGATTATCTCTCCAGATCTATCAAAAAAATTGAGGTATCGAAGTGCTCTTCACTTTATATTGATGCTTACGTAACTATCAAAAATACCATTTAAATATATGTTCTAAATTCGGCCCAAATAGGAAAAAAAATAGGGTATGTAAGTTTTCGATTCACAGTTGATATGTATTGACCCCATTGGTATTTTATATAGTGACATGGTTTTTGTTCAAGATTGATGCTTACCCAGAAGAAATTTTGACGATTCGTTACCTAATTTTTCTAATTACTTTGGATGTGCTAATAGCCATGAAAGAGCTTGATTGTCAGTCTAGAGTAAATATTATTGATGATGTAAGTACTAACTTAATTTAGCTATGCCAAAAACAGCTGCGAGACACTCAAGGTCATAAATTGAAGAGACTTTCTTTTCCTGACACATTAGTGTTTGCGATGCAAAAGTGACTGGCTGACGTTGATCGTAAGTTTCCGGTGAAAGAACAGCACCTAGTGCAATGCTAGAGGCGTCAGTCTGTAATATGAAGGGTTTTGAAAAATCAACATTTCTCAAAACAGGAGGGCTAGCAATAGCATTTATTAGAATGTTGAAAGATTCCTGAAATTTCCCCCAAACAGATTTTACATTTTTTTTTTCCTAACAAGTTTAAAAGGGCTGTGTGTTCAGCAAATTTTGGAATGAATATCGAATAGAAATGTACCATGCTAATGAAGAGTGAAATGCTTTTCGCAACTTTCGGCAGAGGAAAATTTTTAATAGGTCAATGCACATTAAAGTTAACGTGGAGCTCGTTATGTTTTCTTTGCTTTAACTTTACGATAGAAATATCACTTGATTGTAGTTTTGTTGACGTTGGGGTTAGATTATATTTAAGACGTTAAGGCCTACAGGACTAAAAATTATTTACAACATTTTCAAAATGCTTGTTTAATTGTGGCTTTTTGCTTAAATGAAACAGATTGTTTATTTATTATACACGTAATAAAAATGTTTGCTATAATTCTACTTTGGTTACAAATTTATCTTTTTTAGACATTCTGTGAAAGTTCATTGGTTATCATTTTCAAAATATTTTAGTGTGGCATTGGCAACATCACGTTTTATGAAGACATTAGTCATAATAGGTAGTATTATCCATGTCGCAGTTCTGTCAGCCCCTAAGATCAAACCTTATGTCTAAAGTTAAAAGTAAACTCTACTGGACAAAGTAAAAAAGGCAGTCACACAGATGTATGTAGCATAAGTTAGCAAGTTTTATACTTATGAAGAATTTAATTAATACTTTTAATGAAGAACGCTAGTTTGTGAACATTGTTATAACTGTTTGGTTACCATGTCAGCCTTTTAAACAAAGGTTAATTGCATACAGATCACATGCGTGAACAAATTAACAGTTTGTCTAGTTACACTCTATAAGAGCACAGGTACGTGGTCTGAAAGCTTGAAAACAGAAATCTTATGGACTACGTATCTTAGCAGAACCTGGTGAAGTGGTAAATGGTAAACAGTGCGATAACTATACCAGATATGTAATTTTGTGCTTATTTCAAAGCTCCTACAATATATACGTCTTGAACAGTATGTCTGTACAAAAACATACGATTATGAAAACATATTTTATTACCTTAGGAATTGCTTGAAACATAACAATATTGTTTAATGAGTACATGTTTATGAACTTGCCTAAGACAGTTTACAGATATGCTTATAAACCATTACATGTGAACATATAATTTGTATTTTAGTAACATGGACAATTAAAACATTAACCAGCATAACACATGATTAAAATTGGTCATGTTAAGTGACAAACTAAAAAAACTTAGTTTACCGGTATTATAACAAGAACTCATTGTTAATAAAGGCAGCTTTGTAAACTTTTTTATTTTTCTTGGATACGTTATTTGGTTGCATAGTTAAAAAACACGACATAAAGATTTATTCTTAATTCCGTTGGGGGATATTATCACTGTGTGAAGGCTGCAGTGATATAAGTCAACAATATTGCAACAAATTTAATGTTAACGATTGTAACAGTGTCAGAATGGAATAAAACACAAAAATATTTTTGCTTCGACATCTTAGTTGACATAATAATAGTAGCAATAAAAATAATAATATTATTACGTATTAATAATAATAGTGGTAGATCTGGAAACATTTAAATTCTAGTGGCAATATTCTGGATGATATTCATGAAGAGGTATTTATTTAGCATACACTGGTAAAATTTACTAAAATATGAACTTGATTTCATGGCCTTTGCAAATGGTCCGATGATCCAGCTTGAGGAACACAGATGACCGTACAGCGGTGGTTTCGCTTTAATGTTTGACGAAACAAAGATATGCTAACAAATGATGACTGCGTTCTGCCTAGAGTAACAAAGAGAATTCAAGTATTACAGTATTGCATTAATATAGTTTGCAGGCATTCGCGACTATTGTCTGCATTTTCTAGGCTTCTGATTTTGAGCAGCATCTGTTGTTTTCTGTCTTGCGACGTTCCTCCTACACTGATCAGTTGGTCTATAATCAACCTGAAGATGGCAGCTGCAATGACTGCTGTAACTTTGCTAGACAGAAAACAACAGATGCGGCTCAAACCCAGAAGCATGGAAAAATTAAGTATTACATGTTTATCTGTCATATTACTTTCAGACAAACGCCACATGTTGTAAAGCAGTGATATCCTTAACACTATTTGATACATAATGCCATGATAGATTTCAGTGCAGGCTTTCATGGAAGCCACATTGCTACATTATTATATTTAAATAATGAAAGAGCACGCAAACGTATAATAAAAATTAAAAATGAAATAATGAAACAAATAAATAATGTAATTGTACGTGTCTGACAATCACGTAATAGAACTGAACAAGTAGGCCGAATACTAGCCAGACATTTTACTGTGTACAGTACAATCGTAGCACTAATTTTCATAAAGTGTGCATACTTTGATTTCAGTGGTATTGGGCAACATGCCTTTGTGATAAATGTTGTATACATGCATCATTTTTTGCATTAAAATAAGTGTAGAACAAGTTATTTTCAATTAATAGTAGAGATTTACGCAACAATTATCATGTGACAGTGAAACGCTCTCGCGTTGGCCTGGCGTCACTGCCCAGGCACGGCTTGCTCCACAGATGCCGGGTATATGCTTGCTGGCCAACACATTATGAAATATGGCTACAACTCTTGTCATTAGCCGTATTTGGAAGGAATAGATAACGATTTTATAAAAGCACAGTCTGATAAATTACTGCAAGTTGATACTTTCATGGTATTAAATTATTTCAACTAAAATTATTTTGACGGCGCAGAAATAAAAGCAGTTAAATTACAACGGTAAATATTGAAAGCCTTAAGCTCGCGATCCTTAGCAGTACATGTACGGCATAAATTAAACCTACATTTATATTAAAAAGAGTTGTAATAATATAGTCATATTATAAACAGGAACGCATCAAAAAATGTGATAGTAATAAATTTTTTTACTCAATAACTTTTAAGAAAATTGTCGCTCTGTGTTGCCACACCATTATAATATAGCTTCAAGTAATAGTGTGTAATATAAAGTTGTACAAGATATGTAAACAAACATCAGTTTATATTTCTATTGTAAATAATTGTATGTAGTAGGATACAGTGTCTGCGTATTACTGAACCTCGGTGTCATAATATTTAGGGCCTACTGTAGCAAATTTGAAGTCAACTGTTACAGAATTTCCACGTATGAAGTGACAATCATCAGAGAACATTGTATTTAAAGTTAAATGAGTAACATAGAAAGCTAAAATACGAAATTACTTGCTGACATTAAAAAAAACTATCTCAGTGAAAGCTGTTTAAAAGTCAAGTTTTAGGAACACTGTACAGAGGCTTCAACCAATTAATTTATGTTATACTTGTATGTCTGTATGTAAAATATTTCAGTAAATAGTACACGCCTGGAGGTCTTAATATAAATGCATGAATTTTTTTTGTGCAAGATTTGGTGTATTATAATAATGATTTGATGACCTTTGCATTACTACTATGATTTTTTACTGAAAAAAAAATATATTTTTTAAAATTGATTGGCGAAACAAGATGTAGCCACATTAATAATCATGAGGACTTTCTCGTCTTAATCTATTATACGAACTGGAAATGCCAACAACTTGTTTTGAAGTCTTGTCAGAAGCTCTACGAGCGTAGGAAATTGTTCCTTGCCACCGCCTACTTTGAACTTGCTAACGCAATGCACTGCATAAATTCCTAAATGCGAAAAAACTTTTTATGAAGTATTTATTTATTTATTATTATTTTTTTTTTTTAACATGCAGGTCTATAGAGACAAATATTGTAAAATTGTTTAGGCCATGTTGTTAGAAATTGGTTTTAGGTAATACGTATATTAATTTTACAAGACAAATGACAGAATAGTTTAAATTAATTGTTGAATGAAATAAATTGGTTTTTATTTTCTTAAATTCAACAACTAGCTAAGATCATAATTTTTCTTTGTCTTAAAAATTACTTAATTACGCAGTAAAAATATTTCTTAAGCCACTAATAATTTTACAATATTGGCTACTATTTAAACCGGCGTTAAGAAATAATTTTCACAAATGCTGTAGCGTTAAGCAGGTACTCAAAATTGTTTTGGTGTGGTATGCTACAAAATCTGTAGGCATGATTTTATAAATGCTACCGAATATGTTCAAATAAAAATGAGCATTCTAGTAGCGTTGTATTTATTACACATAATGTATTTTTCACATCCGTATATCAGTATTAGAGTCCCTAAAACATTTCATGGAAATCTGAAATAAACCGTAGGCTTTAGCTTATACAAGGGCCAACAATGTGTATGCCTATACGGTAAATATAGTTGTTTATTTTATTATTTGGTGCCCCGAGCAAAGCATACAGTGATTTTTACTAACAATCACGAAACTATAGGATTAACAACAACACAACCAGGAAAATACAGAATGACGAGGCACGTGTAATATTTCTCTCGACACGTTATAATAAAAATAAAACAGGTATTTTAACATTCATGCTTACATCGAAATAGTCTTCACAAATATAAACTCAAGATTTTTTCAGACGTCACTGTAATCCAGCTTGATTGCTTTAAACCATTTCTTCCTCCTGTCTGTGTCCTTTGGCACTTGAATAAACACCTTGCCTGTAGAATTTTAGAAGTATTCGTGCACAGTGGCACAATGCTCCATTTACAGTTTCTTGGATTCTTTAATTTGCTGCGATTTACCATATATGTATCCATTTTCTGGCACGAAGCGTGCTAGGTCTATTAGATATGTGTAGTGGACTGACTCGTTCTTGGGTAGTGACGTCACGAAGGGATCTGCTTACCGATGCACGTTTTGGCGAGCGTTCAAATTGTGCTAATTTCATTAGGCTGTACCTTTCTTAAGACTAGTTTTCCAGTCGTAAGACTTTGCAGATATGATATTGGTACAAAAAATGCTTGAAAAACAGCAATTATAAAAAACATGCATGTTGCCCATTTGACCTGCTACTCAAAATGTTTGTTTTGGTGCCGCTTGGTGAAGTAATGGTAGTCTTCATCTGGATGGTTCAAACTTTTAAGGGTTTGTATATTTAAATAGAGTTACGTATTTCTTCTCTAAATGGACCCGAAACATATATTTTGAGTCGGTCAAAGTTACCCCTGGTGTTAATGTATATTCTTTAGACGGTTGTCTAAAACAGCGAAGTTTACCTGCAGCATGCCTGGATAAACTTCACTCACGTCCATGTACTTTTTGTCTTGCAGATGCTCGAGCAGACATGTATTTGTCACTTCATGCAACACTCAATCACAATGTTTATTAATTCCCGCTCTCACCTTGCACCACTTTTCCACATCCCTGTAGGCTGACACGTTCACTTTCCATTTTCAGGTATACACTGAGGGTCAATATTTTCCCAAAAACAACTACATAGCTTTTGATTGTGTGTCGCCTCCTTACCTCCTCTACTTTCTCCTTACCTGCTGTCTCAGCACCTCTGCACTGCGAGATGAAAAGTTAACTACAGACTATAGTAAAACTACTTCTAACATCTTTAAAAAGCATTTCTCTTAAATAAACTATGCCATAAAAAATCTGTTGTTTTGCTGGTATACAATTAGCTATTCTTAATATTTCATGAAATATTTAGTGCATTTTTTTAGTCTGTTAAAATAAAAGTCCAAATCTTTTGCAATCCAGTTCATAAATATAGACAAAATTTAAACATTTAAAAATCTTACTGGTAGAAGAAGCCTTGGAAATTGGCAGGTCTGTATCTATATGCATGCATTTAAAGCTTGGTTAAATTGACCGCAAAACTGTTGTATTGGAACATAATGATTGTATGTGAATTTTGTGCGCCTCATTTTTCTTTACAGACTGGCAGAATTTTTTTTACGTATTGATATGATACCCTAATCCTTTAACGTAATATTTGAATATTATTTCTTCGAGGTATAGCATTCCCTCTAGCATAGGCTACATGACAAAAGTCATGTTCAAAACTGTGATATTTGCATTTGATTTTGGTATATGGAGGTTTAGAGTCGGTAAATTAGAAAGTCTTGCAGCAGTACCATTTAAGATCAGTAAATTTCAACCCCTAATCCTCACATTTTAAGATGTGTAATTGCTTCATTTGGTTTATTTTGGTATCACAGTTACAGTTTTGAACATGATTAATTTGTGCAAATTTGTACAATAATTGTTTCCCTACGTACACGTGACAAAACTACTGCATAAAGCAATTTACAACAAAAAATAACACTGCTTCACATTTACAGAGTAATACGACCACCTACTTTGCCATTTTCATAGCTCAGTTGTGACACAGCCAAGTTACAGGATTCTGACCACCCACCTGACATTACGAACAATAAGTTGTACATGACCATATTCACGTGGTTCGTGCACACCAAACCAGTCAACCAGTCCATACGCCAAATATCACTAGACTGGCAAATCGCATAAGACTTAAAAACTTCAATGTATGTCCTCAATGCTAGCCAAGTGTGAGTGGCTGACCCAACTCTTGAACTCAGCGCAACCCTGTAGCTAGCATGTCTCCCTGTGCCTCTCAGCACCGGAGCAAGAAGGGGCACATAGTCGAAACTCTCTCCCCTGCTCACAACAGATCTCAAGAGCATATAAATAAGGTTTATGCACTGAGAAACAGAGGCAGTTATTGCCAGGAATTTTTGCCTGTTTCTCACGACCTACCAGCATGAGCCTGTCTTGCACACCCTCTTAGGCATCACTGCATAGACCAGCTGCCATCACCAAAACCAGAATGTCAGAACTGCCCTTGCCAACTTTTCCAGTGGATTCATGCTTCGTAGTAATATGTAGTAGTAGTAAGGGACTATTTCCAGGTAAACCCGACCTGTGTACAGGCTTGGTCTGTTAATATTACTTTAATTAACACATCTCCATCTCAACTCTGTTGCTTACCTACCCTATCACCTACCACTCCCAGTCACTTAACTCACTCATCTAACCTCTACCCAACCTAGGACTTCTCATCCTGTGGCTTGAGTTAGGGTTTTATTGTTATTATCCCTAATCCTTGAGGCTTTTGCATTATTGGCATAGCTCACTGCCTGGGACTGACTGTTCCTAAAGACAGCACAGTTTATTGTAGAGGCAAGGGCATCTTTTAACTGACCTTGTGCAACACATTAGTCAATGGCAAAGCATCAGGTTGCTTGCTGCCTTTACATTGATGCCCTGGAAGCCAAATACAGGATAATTATACATATGTTGAAACTTTTTCAATTAACCACAATTTTTAGATTGTGAATCAGCCACAGGATGGCACAGTCCCTTACTAATCAACCCCATTATTCAGAGTACACCTGTATAGGCCTCAACATGAGGCAGGCAGTCAGTGTAGGGAATGGGTCACCTTGATCCGACAGGGAAGGTGTGGCACTGAACCAGATCCTACTGTTCAACATGTATACATGTTACCTGAAGGAGACCATGGCCGCCCATTGACAAGCCACTAGTGAAGAGGAAACCATGCTACTGGGATACATCCTATTTTATGGCTCACCTTAACACATGCGCTATATCATAGGCTGCTGCCAGGTCGCCCTGGCACTGTCTCTATTACCTTCTGCCCTTATGAACGCCAACATTCCCCCCTCCCCTCCTCCATCTTCTCCCTTCAAACACACACTAGTACAAAACCATAATCAGCCTTGATCGTTGCTCAGTCGTACCAAACTACTCGGATTTGTTTCAGCTTCATTCCTCCCAGAGCAAACAGATTATTGAGGTCACCTGTCCGTGCTATAAGAAACATCGAGGTCTCAACCTACCAATGGAGCCACCCACATCCTGCTCCCAGGAGCAAGACTGTAGGTGCTGCACTGTAACTTGATACTGTCTGAAAGCCCTGCTTATAGCTTGGATACCAACCTTGAATGCTTCTGCCAAACATCAATATTATTTCCATGTGGGAAATGCCATGTGACTGCCACACAGCAATGTTATTGTAGGATATCTGTCAAATAGGCAAGTCACTTGTGTAAAAAAAATTCATTGCATATTAATTAAAATCATTGATACAATAATCGTAGACAAAGCAGTTACTTGTGGTTAACATTTCTAAAAAGTAAAAATGTATAATAAAAATTTTTTTGAGGTTAACTTTTGAAAACTAGTACAGTAAAACTGTGTTAAGAAGTTCCCATTTGAGTAATTTTCTTACCTAATAAGTTAGAATAATTTTCACAAGGTCTATGTATACAATTCTTGTAATTGACCCTTTTAAGACGTTTTACTGGTTAATAATTTTGAATTTGCCAGTCGCTTCAGAAACTTCTTAGATGGTTGTGCTGCAATTTTAAAATAGTGCAAGAGTTGTGACAACATACAATATCTGTTAAAAAAAGTTGAAAATAAATTCAAAACAATTTTAAAACCATGCCGGAAATTAGTGCTGTGATGAACTCAGATTTTTATGACGAACTGAACTTAAACTTAATGTAGCATTAGCTGTCTTGAATCCGAACTTGAACCGAATCTTTAATATGGTCCTCGAACCGAACTTGAACCGAACCTTCCTGTTATTCACCGAACTCGAACCAAACTCAATACTAAACTGTTACCTATCTTACTATTGCAGTAGCGAAAAATATTTTACCCTTGACAGCAAGAACACGTGGCTCCAAACAATATGCCTGGTTTTTACCGACTTTTTTCTGCCATACGCCATATTTCGATAAAAGACATTCTTTGTTCATCAATTTATAATATACAAATTTCAAAACACCAACCTGATTGGTACACTGTCCATTTATTTATTTCTAAATATTAGAAAACTAACTTACACACACTATGCTACACAATTTTCAGTATTGCACAACATGCTATAACTAGCTAGGAGCAATATTTTTCCTGTCAAGGTCAAGATTCGAGTTGGAGGGACGCACTTTGGTACGAAAAAATATTAGTAATCACATGAATAACGCACTGCTGGTGCCATGCACGCATTACACGATCGGAACAAAAATTGTGCATGCGGGTGTGGCGATGCCATCTTGTGTATCGTGTCACACTGTCATCTCCACTCTAATATTGACATTTCAAAGGAAGAGACTGGCAACAGTTTTCTGTACTGATGTAAACAATATGACCACGTATTTTTACGTCCTTGAATGTTACGCGTGATACGTTTTTAATGCAAGTTTATTTAGATGTTCGTTAACTACTTATAGTTTACAGATTTTCGAACCAAACTCCAACGTTTTATTTATTTTTCGAATTGAACTGGAACACATTTTTTTAGTAGTATTTTTTTTTCTGAACCAAATCGATCTTAGCCTACAAGTTCGGGTTCTGTTTGAAATTCGAACATTCGACCCAGCTCTATTTTCAACCGCACAAAAAAATATTTTTTGTTAAATATGTTTAGTTTTATGACTGATAAAATATAATAAAACTTTATCTATTATTCAAATTAACAAATTGAAAATTGAAAAAAGAATACAGGTAGGCATGTACAATATGTGATAAAAATGGTCCTGAAAATATTTTTCTGTCAGTTTTACATATTAAGAAATGTAAATTCAAAATGTGTATTAAAAAAAGTTGTTTGTATTTTAATTCATTCTCCATAAATCTATTGATTTTTTCCAGCTGTGTTCCATAAATTGCTTAAATAATTAGCTTATTTGACATTAACCTTCTGTGTGACCAGGACATTGGGGTTTCAAAGGACCTAAACGAGCAGTTCCGGAAACACTTGGTAAACTCCAATGAGCCACTGGACATAGACTTCAGCATCCAGGTACTGTCGTCTGGTTCGTGGCCCTTTCAGCAGTCGTTCACTTTCTCCCTTCCCACAGAGGTGAGTTAACTGATCTTCTTTGGAATTTTACATGTGCCTTCAATAATTTTATTCGTCAAAACAAATTAACTAGTGGTAGGTACTTTTATAATGAACTAAATGTACTTTACGTATTTACATATAGATCTGGGCCGATCACCTGTTTTGTTGACCGTGCTGATACAAATCATCTGTTGCCGATCTTGCGAGCAGATTAGAGATTTTTTGGTATCTCTATAGTGTTTCATTTTACAAAAATTAAATTTTTAGAATAGAAATAAGCTAAAAGGAAACATTGTATATAGGTATGTTCTCAACCAAGCAATGTCATTGTATTAAATTATCAAATTTTAATATACAGTACGTGTGTGTGTGTGCACACGTGCATGCGTACACACACATGCCCACTTTTCACATACCGGGGCAATGTTTCCCGTATCTGGTCAAATCCGCAAGCATAATATACAAATTAGGGACTCTGGAAACATTCCTTAGTTGGGAGTGCATACCTGATTCAGTGAAACATTATAAATATTTCAGTTTAATGTATGTTTCATTATAACGTATAACTATTCAAACCCCTACAAATAACTTAGTATTTTATTACTGATAATGAATGGTATATGGAGAGTACATTTTATATTAAAAGTGAAGTTTCTGCATCCCTTAATATAATTTATGATTAGGTTTCACTGTATGTCCACAGTTTGTGTTTTGTGGTGTAAAGTATGACCGGGTTATTGGTCCCTCCTATTTTCAATAGCAGACTATTATCACGGACAACCACAGTATTTGGACATGCTGTAGCTGTTTTTAGTACTACAATTAGACTACAGTAGAGTCCCGATTTAACGAACTCTGGTATATCAAAAATGGCGATTTAACGAAAGGGTTTTAAGGAATCTTCCAAAAATAGCAAAAAATGTATTGAATAACTAAGTGACTTTGATAAAATGGAATATTCATTGTAATTCAAGTCCATTAAAAATACTAGCACAAACTGCAGTATATACTTATTTCACCGTAGAAAAGCTCAAACCATCCATTGAGAAACAAAAAAAATAGTTAAAATTTGTTTAAAACTTTGGCTGCAGGAGTGATTTGAGATACGCACGTGCGGCCGTGGCCGAGCGAGTGTCGCTGTGTTTCATAAAAAGCACGCGTCTAGATCCTCATCCTGGCGGCTGGCAAGTGAACGAGCACCTAGGTACCCTGTCTCCACAGCGTGGCTGTGTACAGCGCAAGAACCAATTCACAGATAGTACTTCGCGTATCCGTTAGAATGCACTGCAGTGCAGCGTGCTCTCTTAATTAATTCTATTACCAATAGAATGCAGTGGTGTGCAGTGTGATTATTTACACTCGCGTCCCGTGATAAAACAAGCGAGTTTATAAAAAAAATATGTAATTTTATTTATGCCGACTTTTACAACAAATTTATTACCGTAAACAATTTGATTCTCCGATGCTAAAAAAAAAGCTTGAGTGCAAAGTATTTTTAGAGAGCAAACCAACGACTTTGTTTCACGAGCGCGGCTGCATACTAGCTAAAATGGCCACCACAGCGTATATTTATTTATTATTTTACAGTTGTTTCACAAACTTTTAATTCAGTTTTCATTAAAAAAAATTTTTTTTATTTTTTTAATGGGAATTTCCTTAATTTTGTTGATGAAGCGGGTGGAAGAGGGATGAAAAGATTGACAGTTCGGCGTTGTTAGTCAACACTTCTCACGTGTTGATGGCGCGCAAGGGTGGCCTAACTCACCATGCGCAGGTTCGCCGAGCATTGCACTAAAAGTTTTTGATGTTCTTTCGCCAATTTTTTATTCTCGTGGCTGTGGCTTACCTGTTGACTGTAAATACGTTTTGTTATTGTTCTGAGCCAATAGACTTTTTTAAAATTACCTTAAATTCCAACGAAACATGCCCGAGGATTAAATTATTTTTTTTAAGGGGTTGGAGAGAGGGGTTAAGTCCGATTTAACGAAACATCGATTTAGAACAAACATTTTCAGGTCGCATGGGATTTCGTTGAGTCGGGGTTCTACTTTATCCTCAGTGTTCTATTTAATTGAAACAGGGCCTAGGTTTTTCCGAAACATTTTTTTTTAATCTGTTGTTAATATGGTGAAAAACGTAACATGTGTGTAAAAATATCTGTTATTTATTCTATTGGGCTTCATGTCTCACCGATAACGATATCGTTAGCGAAAGTGACACACAGTCATACACATGGAAATGTACTGGGAAGGAAATTAATCACGGCTTATGTTACTATGCGAAATCAAAATCAGAATAGCCTGAGCCAGGAATCAGACCAGCACCCTCCCGAATCATGTTAAAAATGTTACTGTTGCGCCACTGTACCTTGCTACCCAATATCCATTATCATTGATAAAATAAAGTAAAATGATACTAAAGCAGAGCATCACTCTTCTTCAAATATTAAGGGTTTGTGCCAGAGTTTTTTTCAGACTGGTGACAATAACTCAAATATTTTTTAACCAAAAGCTTTGAAAAATTTAAGTCAATGTGCAGTCACACGCTGCACAATACTGTGGATGCATTTTTAAAAATAATGTACTATTTGTCAGCGAAACAATATTTAGCTTCATTTTTGCTTATTTTCACGACAAATAACTTTGTACTTTGGGTGATTTAGATTATATCTAAAAAATCATTCTGTACATTTCTACAAAAAAAATTCAGCAACAAATTATAACATATAAGTGTGAAAACTGTGACCCAAAATTTTGATATGAGTATAAGGTACCAATAAAAAAATATTTTCGAAGTCACTGTGAAACTCTGTAACAAGCCCTTAAATATGTATTGTCCTATGGTATACTAATAAAATATTGTAACTTGAAAGATAAGAAAGAATAAGGTGATGAACAGCTGTTCCCACAGCAAATACAAGGCAGTTTATTTCCATGGCTGCTGGATGCTGCAAATGTAGTGCAAGATGTGTGTGTTGCAGTCATATGTTGCTTGCCTAGCAGGACTGTGCTACACCTATCATGTGGGAACTACCAAAGATGGACCTGTATCACCAGCTTGTGCTGAGCTTGCAGTGTGTCATACTGCAATAGTACTTTGGATTGTTACGAATTTAAGGGAATTGTTAGCCAGATTCTTTATGAGAAGAGAGCTGTACAGTGGTTCTAAGTTTAGTTTCAACGAGCAGCTTACTGCAGAGTGCACAGTCTGGCCTACAACACAACTGTTGCATAGAAGACTCCTGCTGAAAATGGGGATTGCCTATTACCAAATATTGAAGGCTGGGGGCAAAGTAAATAAGACCTGCGAGAAAGTCTGTCCAGAATGAAGTTGCCCTTCACATTGCCTGTTTACGAGACACTTATTGTGGCTATTGTATTAATACTGTACTGCAAAGAACTGGGACTGATTTCGTAAAGTTGCCACCACTTTCTGATACTATAGTTGACTTCTCGCTACAACAAAAAGAGAATTTGTTGATGGTAAAATTGCGTTTCCAGTAACTTTCGTAAAGTACTTGTGGCATACAGAAGTTATTAACAATATCACAGTTTTTAGCTGTTGTACAGTAATTAAATTGGTGACATGTTGTTGAAAATGTCAATTTAACAGGACAAATAAACTGTTCTTTTTACAAAAATTTTGTTGACTCTTTGTAAAGACTCTTAAATAATATGTTAATATTGATTGTAGCACACTGTTAGACTTATGCGTTTTAAGAGTGCATGGTAGATAAATAAACTCTGAAAACATCAATTTATTGCCACACATTTCTTGAAGCCAATATGGATGAAATACTCAATAACAACCCTAGATAATGGCATTTGCCAACTTTCTGAGTAAAAATTTATCCAAAAAGACTAATTCGTTATGCGTGATCTCTTGCACTGCAGTTAAATACACAATGTTCCGGCGTCAGAGATTGTGTCTCACTGGAAACAGTTTTGTTTAAAACGTTGGCTAAAACAATTGTATAGGATGCTATTGTTTAACTTTCGCAAATTGGCTTCAAGAAACCTAGAGTTCAAGATTAATGCTTTTAGCGTTGAATTATGTATGACGCCCTCTTAACCAATGAGTCTGGATAACCTTAAGATAATTTAGTATATTCAAATTGAGTTCTTGAAATATCTTAAAGGAAGAAAAAATAATTTAAACTGTTCAGAGTGTGTTAAAAGTGTTAATATAATGTTCATCTCACACTTATAGGATTCTAATTACAATTAAAACAGAAAGAGTTTTGCACAAGTACTCACAGGATGGTACTTGCAGATAGAAACACACACACATAGGACAAACACATTTCTCCGCGGACGCGCGGTCACAACGTTTTGCAGACTACATCTGCTTCATCAGGTGAGTGGAGGCACACTGAAGTCTATTGTCCAGCGGTGGTTGGTAATCAGTACACCTAGCGGCCAGAGGGCGAACTAAGGTGCGACGGGAAGTTCGAAATGTGGGTTTGTTATCTGAGGTTAAGGCCAGGTGGATGTCTGGATTTTGTGATGTATTGATGTGCCAGTTCCCAGCGTCTTAATTCTGCTTTGTTTTTGTTATTCAACTGTGGTAAGGCCCTCACCACTCTGGTTGTATAACAGGAATCAAAGTTGGAGTTATGAAGTGCTGCATGTGCAGCAACTGGCTTCTCATGTGGATCAACCTCCGCTCCAGCTATGGCTTTTTTGGTGTCGGCTCTGTGGCCATTCATCCTCTGTCTGAGAGTGTTGGTGGTTAGGCCGATATACTCTGCATTGCAGTGAGTGCACTGTAGCTGGTAGATGAGGTTTGCAATTGCACAGTTGTAGCTTCCTGGTATGGAGTAGGTTTGATTAGTCTGTCTGCTATTGAATGATGTGGAAGGTTTATGTATTGCACAGGAGCCGCATCGTGGTAAATTACAAGGGTGAGAACCCCTGGGGGTGGTTCTATCATTTGATGTGGTAATGGCTGGCAGTTTGGGGCGAACCAGTTTGTTACTGAGGTTGGAGGGACGTTTGAATACCAGCCTTGGTGGTTTAGTGAGCAAGTTTTGGGTGAGTGGTGAGGAGGCCAGGATTTGTGCCCACAGTTCAGTATTGTTTTGAGTTTGTGCAGACCTTCGTGGTATGGGACAACCAGGGGGATTTGAATAAAAAATATGCATATCAGGATTATCAAATTTTCAAATAATTAAATACACTTTTTAACAAAACCCATACTGATTTTTAATTGTACATACCTATCTGTGTCCAATGGAAAATGTAAATACAGTACTTGGGGATTGTCTCTCCTCCTGTTGCAGTAATCAATAGAACACATGGTCGGATCAGGCATATTTTCTAATTTTTATGAAAATAAAAAAAATACTTGAAACATTATCTGCGAACTACTCTCCTGAATAATATTTCTACTGATATTTGAATCCATACCACAATCCCGCCATATTGTCTTCTTCATAAGTCATCTTGCACTCAGGCATTATGGTAGACAACATTTCAACGAAAATATATATTTAAATTGTAAAGGTTGTATTGATTATTTTATTCATTTTATTACTATAATTTAAAGAAGAAATACTTTGATATTTTATTTATTTGTATTTACTATCAATTCATTACATGACATTTAATGTTTTTGTTTTCTAAAGTTAGTTTTACAGTATAACTGATAAAAAAATTGGCTTAAACACGCCCTATAGTGTGTCCGCCCCCTGAGTAAAGCACTGTTCAAGCAAATTATGTGTCACGTTGTTTTAAGTACGTACTGTGTTAGCCTAGAAATAAAAAAAATATTTCGCGCTATTATCTTTGTGGGTTTGTGTAAGAACGTAAATATATTCGGAGCGAGACAAGAGAAATACGACTTGGAGACGTGGAGAAATAGCCCAGAAGAAGGCCGTACTAAAGTTTTATGAGCATTTGCCCATGCGCCAGAACGATGTGTCGATAGTGTGGCCTCCATTTAGATCCTAATACGTCGTAGTGGCAGAGAGTAGGCCGGCCTTGGCACAGATGCTGCGGCGTCGCTGTTTTCAAACTGTCACTGCTGCATTTTTTAACGGATTTCTACTATTTTCATTTTATTTTTAGTATTGTGACTTGTCAAGTAATAACTGCAACTCCACAACTCAGTAGTGCTGTGAATTAAGTAATACATTTTAAAATTGTTATCAATGTAATTCCTTACAATTATTTTGGTCATAAAATTTTGTTAGTTTTTGAGGGTTCCTGAGACAGTATTCGTAAAATTGCTACCTTCGTTAAATCCAGGGTTCGTTAAATCGGGCGTCTAGTGTAGAACTTTAATTCTTTAAAGGTATGAATTGAAAGAATTTATTAGTATTGCATAGGCAATTTCCACAAGTAGTGAAAAAGCAGAAATCAAAGAATCAGGTTTTTTAACCCCAGTATTATTATGTATGGTACTGCTAGTACAATCACGTTGTAATGTTGATGTTGGATCACATGATTCCAATCCAAAGTATACTGGGTTCGACCAGTCCTCTATTTATTTCAGCTTTGGAAATATAACGGTTTTCGCTGTATTAGCCCAGGATATAATTGCTTCCACTGTACTGTACTGTATTTGTCCAGTATTCACAGCTTGTGTAGTGTAATATAATCTATAATGCATTATGTAACAGATTTATGACTTTGAGAAACTGTATAGCATAAAAACAGTTGTGCATTGTGGCAACGAATACGTTTACTAAGAATGTTTGCTTTGTCAATTACATTTAACTTTTTGAATGTAAGGGCTGTGGTGGTAGAGGGGTTAAAACTCTCGCCTCCCACATAGGCGATCCCTGGAGGATTTGGGCCTGGATTTTTTGCATTTGGGAAGAAACGTGGCAGATGCTGTATTTGAGTGTCAGGTTTTCTCTGGGCACTCTCATTTCTTCTGCCGTTTGAATTTCATCACTGCTCCACACTCATCTCAACCTCATTTCATCCATTCCTCGGGCCAGAGGGGGCTCGTCTCGCTTCTTGTCGAGTATGTGCCCCACCCTTCATCCCGTGCTTCTCTTGCACCCATGTGACCTTGCTAAATGGTGGATTTATTTTCTTTTAAATTAGTGATTGTTGTGAGCAAATTTTTTTATTGTAATTCAGAATGCAGCTGCGATAGTTTTTAATTTTAGAGAACATTTGTGTTTTAGGTTAGAATGTACCATTTTTTTACATTGTTAATAGTGATTTGTTTTTTGCAGTTGGAGCGTAGCGTACACAGGTTTACCACATTCTACAGTGGCCAGCACAGTGGACGCAAACTGAATTGGCTTTACAACATGTCCAAAGGGGAACTAGTGACCAACTGTTTTAAAAATAGGTGGGCAATCTTTTCTCTCTCCCCCCCCCCCCCCCTCCAATTGCATCATGTCATTTTTTTGCAGTTCATATTGTGTTACATTGATTTTTTTGTGTGTGTATTAAATGTAGGTGTCAACAACATCCTTTATCCCAAACCTGTGAGCATTTTAATTTTTAAATAGTGTGTGTAATTTACATGAATCTGGTTGAAACATAAGACTACTATTGTCTTTTTGCATGCTAGTTGACGCATGCAATTTATGAAAAAAATTATGATATTTATTAGATGTACTAATTATCATAATGAAAAGTTGGCAAGTATGCTATTGTAATTAATGTGCTCCCAATGTATTTACCTACTAAAACAGAGAAACAGTTGAGACAATGACAGTAATACAGTATGTACACTATTTTCTAAACAGCACAAACAAAATAAGTGCTAATTTATATCCTCTAACATTATCAGAAATGTTTTTTCAGACAACTGCTGTGTATCTGAAAAAGTAATTACTGGATATAAACAAAACCATGATAAGAGATGGCATTAGACTTTGCTACAGATTAAGTACCATATTTTACTTGCATTCTGGCCGCACCATTATTTTGAAAGTCTGAAAGCAGTATTTTGAAAAACCAGCATAATATTGTTCCTATCTTTTTCAACTGGGGACACAATACAGTACAACACTGACGTTTTCCAAGGGACCAGCTTTTGCGATCGCTTTAAGCAAGAAAAAGTCTTGGCCAGAATGGTAAGAATGTGAATTCTAAAAAACATATTAGTGCCCGATATTCGTGGCTAAACACAACTGTTGAAAATGTCCGTCGTTCAGAAGCATGGCGCGCCAGCATGCACTCCAAGATCCTCCGTATTTCGTGCCTACAAGACACTGCGTCTAAATCAAGCATCTACGTACCAGTGTTCACGGCACGAGGGCCGTATGTGGTATGTAACCTGTCGTCAGACATGCTGAGTCATGCTTGGTGGTTGATGATCTATTGTTGACAACATAGCAGCATCTGGAGAGTTGCGACGTTTTAAGCATGGATCAATTTTATTATAAACTACCTACTCTGTAAATAATAACATACATGTAATGCATCAGCAAATGTGTCATATGCGGGATCATTATAAACGACGCATATGAATGGATTAAAAAGATTTTCTATTCTTTTAAATTTTGTAGGAATGTGTTACCATTATTTCTCGATACTTGATGTCAGTTACAACACCCCTATATTCTCACGATACTCTATACCGATACGTTTCTCAATGCCAGGTTAAAAAATAAAAAATGGCTTATAAGTTAGAACAGGTGAAAAATAGTACTTTTATTTCTTTTGCTCTATGTCATTCACAAAATTAAATTCTAGTGGCACCATAAACACTATAGTTACCATGTTAGTAGCTACCTGATAATGAGGTGATTCATTTAGCTAAACTGATGAACATTGCAAATTGGATTTAACATTAGGCCTTATTATTCTACAGCTATAGACATTTTACAGGAATTTATGGCTAAATAGGTTCAATTTTACTCATATCACCATCCTGTAACTGTAAAATTGTGTTTTTTCCACAAATGTTAGATGAAACAAGCATTAAAAATTCAAGTTGTCTATTGCTAAATTATTACGAGTCATTTCTGTAGTTTAATGGATTTTGTAGCTGTAAAAAAAATTTTCTGTCCGGTAATAATAAATACGTCTGGTGAACACTTGAACATTGCAATTCCACAATTAGAAAGTGACGCTTAACGATTACATTCGACCTTGCAGCTTTTGACAATAGCTTGGTCCAAAATGATCGTAACTGTTTATTACTTTTGCATGGAACCAGTTTGTTTCTTGAAATTTGTTCTCTTCTTGCTTGCCAATTGTATTGTAAGATGTCTTAGACATAATTTTTCAAAAATGTTTTATTGATCACGTACCAAACAGCAAAAGATGCCCTGTCTGCTCTCGTAGTTTTCAGTGTTTTCACTGTCTTCGTTTGGACACAGTGTCAACAGTGCCAGCAAAAACACGGTCCGTAACAGTGTGTTCCCGATGTAACACGTAAATGAGGGATTGTTTTTATTGTCTTACATATAAATCTACTTGTTGCTGTTACTAAAATATGTAACCTATTTTATCTTGAGAGTAACCAGTATGAAAGGTAAGCTAGGAACCTTTTTTAGGTTAGAAAACAAACTTTTTGTAATTATAATTTAAATCTCTGCTGTGATAGCTTAAGACAGTTTAGTTTGTTATTATTACGCTATGAAGTTGCCAGTGATCTTGGTTCTTGGTAACGCACATTATTTAGTACTAAGGAAAAGTCATTATTTTGTAAACTTCCCACACGATACTTGATACTGTCAAGTATCTATGGTACCGAGGTATCGCGAGTATCGCAGTCCCATTCCTAATTCTTACCATGTTTACTATGCTCCCCTGAAGTTTTTTTCTTCATTTTTGGAGAAATGGTCACGCTAGGGACAAGTAAATATAGAAAAAAGGTATAAATATAAGTTATATTTTACACTTTTTTTTAAACCCCTCATAATGGCTGCAACCCATTTTTTGGGTCCCAAATTCGGTAAAAAAAAAATGTGCAGCGATTATGCGAGTAAATACGGTTTTGGTTTTTGCTTGAAGTCTTGCACAAATCAGGTAGAAAGAAAACTTCCGTACTAGTTAGGTTGCTTGTTGCTGAGTACCTTTAGGTACTTTGTTCATGTACCAGTCTTAGTGTTATTGCTTCTTAGTCTTCGATATGATAAATAGTCAGACAGAGACATACACACTCTCTCTATCTCTCTCTGTGCATGCGCGCATGCGTGTGTGCATGCATGCACATGTGCATGTGTGCGCGTGCATGTGTGTGTGCATGCGCGTGTGTGTGTGCGTGTGTGTGTGCATGCACGTGTGTGCGTGCATGCGCGCACGTGTGCATCTCTCTCTCTCTGTCTGCGTGTCTGTCTCTCTCTCTGTCTGCATGTCTGTCTCTCTCTCTCTCTGTCTGCGTGTCTGTCTCTCTCTCTCTGTCTGCGTGTCTGTCTCTCTCTCTGTCTGCGTGTCTGTCTCTCTCTCTCTCTCTCTCTCTCTCTCTATGTGTGTGTGTCTGTGTGTGTGTATACACACACACATGCGTGAGCGCACGCACGCATGCACAAACGTGTGGGTAGTTACACAGACATTGCAAAAAAATTGTTACACATTGTACAGTAAAATGTATTCCTGTAATAACTTATTAAACGGTACAGAGATAAATGTGATGTGGATGTAAATGAAACTAGACATTAGGAAGTGTTTGGTTTACTTTAAATCATTTCACTTTTATTTTTTAATGACTGGAGTCGGTAGCAACAAAAATATATACAATGTATACATGTGCGAGATTGTTACTTCTACAGAATTTGTTTTATGCTATATATTACAATGGTACAGAATGGCATAGTGAATAAAGTAAAATACAATAAGAACTGAATTAACATTATTTGAGTGGCATGCTTCAATGTGTAAAATTCCGTTAACTCCTTAACTGCGACATTCAATCGTAGTCAAATATATAAAATATTGCTTAGCTGCGACATTCGACTTTAGTCTAACATCGAATTAAATGACTCTGTAAACGTTATGTACATGGTTTTCTCGCTTAAAATTAATTATAAATAAACTATTTACAAAAACAAATTTTTTTTAAAGATTTTTTACACTTTCTTGGTATAATTAAAATTTTGTATCCTGCAGCGAAAGAGTTAATATCTCACTTTTCTGACGTGAGCAACAATAACGCAAGTGCTGAGGGTGACGCATGCAAACGGTGTAGTAGTGCGTCAGGCGTATTATGTTATTTACACGAAACTGCTTAAATTATTTCGAATGCTGTTGTCTACGAATAGAAAACACTTGAAAACAATGCTTCTGTAATTTTATAAGTTCAGCACATTTGTTAGAATAATAATTTTTTGGCTTCTTAGTATGGCTAAAATTAGCATTTTTTTTAGAATGTTGCAACTACGAAAACACTACCTAAATTCGTCAACTGCAAAACGAGATGCGTGCGTTGATTTTTACGTCATACTATCCAAAAATTAAATTTTATGATCACAGAGTGTCATAGGAAAACCACTACGAAGGAAAACCTTGCACACCAATTTGGCGTGCTGTGAATAGATGATTCGTTGAGGGTAGTACTCTGGCTCTTATCGCTCCGCTGTTCCATGTGTCAAACACTGAAATGTGAGACTGGTACACACTCGTATGAACAGCAGCGACGCGGTGGGTCGTTGTATGTGTGATGCAGCATGGCACGGGAGGGGTGGAAGGAAGATGCAAGGGACCACATATTACTAATACTTGGCAACTCAGCATCAAATAACTCTGTTCCTTCTCTCCGCTTTCTTCCCCTTCTTGCCTCCCCTTCCGTGCCCGTATTTGGCAGTGTTCTCTAGCGCTAATTGGCTGAACTTATTGAATTTGTAAAGACGCGCAATTGATGACTCTACTTGTTGATTCCGTGCATGTGTAGTGTCCCTCTCTCCTTCTTAATGAGGATCTTCGCCATTCCTTACAAAAATATTGGATATAGGACATGGAACGCCATGAAAATAACCATGTATTGTATTTTTTTTTTTTTTTTTTAATTATAAGATTTGAATACATACTTGATTTGGAAATAATTGAAATTGCATACCTATAAGCTAGAGTTAAATTTTACTGCATAAAATATTCTCTTTATGAAAGTAAATTAGTACCATGCATCAGTTTAAAAATTAAGTATGTGGTACGAGATGGCCTTTTTTGGCCTGCCGGCAGGTATACGCTACAGGCATCTACTCTGCAGATGGCAGTGCTGCTGCAGTACAATGTTAGCACCATCTGGAGTATGCAGCAGCTGCACGAGTCCACACAAATCAAGATGGACTTCCTGATCCAGGTGGTGCAAATCCTATTGAAGGCCAAGCTGCTGCAGAGTGACGACGATGAGAATGAGTTACAACCTGTCTCCCAAGTTTGCCTATTCTCTGGTTACAAAAAGTGAGTACATCCCCATTACCTGACTTTAGTCAAGTCGCTCTTTACCTTACCCACATTTTAGACTTCTTGGGCATAACCCTATTTAAAACCTGACTCTCGTGATGCAGATGTACAGTTCTATTCTATGAATGTTTAATTTTTATTCCACTTGAAACTACAGTAGAATCCGGTAACAGTAAACATGATAACGAGAACCCGGTTATGAGGTGTTTACAAGGAACCTTAAAAAATTTAAAAATTTTTTATTAAATATTGTGGTTTTATACATGGCTACGTCGTGTGAAGCAGGCCTGCTGCCAGTTTTGTGACTATGTGAAGCACACTTTTGCTATGTCTGCTGTAGCTAAACAATCCCAGCTGACCCCCTTGCCCTCTTTCCCTGTACTTTAAATCCTTCAGCAGCTGTGACGCCCTTCGTGTTTTCTGGCTTACAAACTGACCTACATACTCCTTCCAAGCAAGTGCATTTCTTTCAGTGGTATTTCGTTAGGGTATGTAAGGCAAGCCATGCTTATCCAGCCAGATTCTGGACTTTGAGCCTTTTGAAATCAATGTTTAGTTTAAACTTGTATTTTTGTGGAGGTAACTTACTCTCTTGTTGTTAGGTATAGTTTTTTTACACATTTTACTCGGAAGCAAGGTCTTTCTGTTATAACAGGGTGTCTACCAGTTATGAAACTCCCATAAAAGTCACAAATCTTAGGTGGTAATCACAACAGTCAAAAAAGTCACGATTGTGAGATTAAAGTCATGAAAGTTGCTAAAAGTTAATTTATTTTAGTGTCACAAATATCAGAATGTATGCTGGCTGAAATTGCAAATATTGTTTTATGTTAGGAAGAGAAAAACTGTTGAGTTTATAAATGCGTAATTCATATTGCTGCAATGGTCTGCGGGTCTGCTTTCTTCATTCCTATGAGACTATGAACATCGGCTCAGCATGTGACGTGGCAACTAGTTATGATGTGAATTCAAAAGCTGTAGTCAAGATATTGATAGCTCTCTTATCTTTTTCCTGTGTATACAGTAATTTCATGGGCAGTTAAAATGGATTTTGTCTACACGTTGACATGCACAGTTATAGCTGCCGGTGTTCATAGATTGTTTCAGAAGTATGTTCATAATGCTATAATTTTGGCTTGTGTTAGTGAATACTGCTGGCATGTTACAGCTTTTGTGTATATTTATATGACGTGATTGAGTTTGATTTTCGTTTGTAACTGTGTTTTTAGTGTTATGTTGACCTGCCCTTGCTGTGTTTGGGCTGTTGGTTGCTGCTAAGTGTAAAAGTAATGTGTGACTTAAGTGTGTTTTATTAATAGAGAGCATGAGAAGATACAGCATAGCTGCCAACTTGTGCGATTCTCCCGTACATTGTACGATTTAGTGCCTTATTGTATGATTGCACGGGTTATGTAAATTAAGATTTCCAAGCTTTTTCAAATAATTTATTTCGGTTTTGTCAATTCATTTACAATAAATCTGGTACTAAAATCGCATAACTTCAATATCGAACATGTGATATGTAGATGATTCTCAACTAACATAGTGTGTCATAAATAAAACTGTAATACTGTAGTTTCGGAAACTAACATCCTTCACTTATAGCCATCATACCATATTTTTCACTTCAAAGTATTGTTGCGTGTTGGCCGGGCAGCAGGCACATTACATCATGCTGGGTGGTCAGCCCTGTGAGTCAACCAGTGGTGTCATGGGTTTCCGCACTATGTCGCAACTCCCGAGAGACGTCACTGGGTTTCCCCGATGACGCCAGTACAAATACGTGACTATCAACAAGTACGACCGAGGTAATGTCTATTTTTAGACTTCAGATCACCGTATTTCATTAGCCATTGACGTCATTGAAAGGGCCGTATAAAAGCATCGGAACTGCGCAACATGAGTCAGTCTAGTATTGCAGAGTCTTGTGCGGAGTCGGGAGGTGAGAATCTTGTGGAGGCTTAGTAGTGAGTCGTGAAGATGAAGTGAGACCGAGAGTGGTGTGAGGCAGCGCCCTTAGGGGCGGCGTAGCCACTGGGATGAAGATGGACGTCGTGAGAAGTGACGGGCCGCCTTGGGGGCAGTATCACGACGGCGTCGAGGCTGATGTAATATCGGAGGAGCTGACGAGGTGTGGCGCCTTGAGGATGCCTACCCGGCGTCGGTGGTCGGTGTCGAGTCTGAGTAACATCAGCACCCTGCTGAAGGGACAGACAACACTAAGGTGTTGTGTGTCGGCGCGACTGAGCTGACGAGGTGTGGCGTCCCGAGGATGGTAGCATGACTGCAGTGGTCGGTGTCGAGGCTGTGTGACGCCAGCGAGCTGCAGGAAGGACGAACAACACTTGTGGTGTTGTGTTGGAGTGCTGCAGAGGCGGTGAGCTGTGGAGAACAACACTGGCGGTGTTGTGTCGAGGAGGGCAGTAACTGGCTACTTCAGGAGACTGTCTACCTGGTGATTCAAGAGAAGGAGTGCTTCGAGAGTTCGCAATTGGTCCTGCTCAGAGGAGGTGCTAAGCTTATGCAGAGAGGCTGGTGAGGACATCTTGGTGATGTCAGGAAGACGTCTTGGTGACGTCGGAGTCTACTGCGAGGCTACAGGCACATACCTTCGGAGCAGTACTGGGCGAGTCAAGAAGGCTTCTGCTGCGGGTCGACAGGCGAAGAAGAAGGTGTGCGACGGGAGTCGAACCGAAGACCTCAACAGTGAAGACAAGTGGTGCACTCTGGGTGTGGCACTGTACATGGTGAGCCATCCTCCCTTAGGACTGTTAAGGTTGTACATTGTCATTACTTGAGAGTAACTGTTGATTTGATATATGACTGAACTTTTATTGTGATTTGTAGTCTTTAATTGATTAATGGTAAATATTCTTGTGCTTTAATTGTCAAAGTTAATTAACGTTTTGTGGCACAGTATTAATTGTGTGCATTACTAATTGTGTTGTGAGAGTTATAGTTGATTACTGTTTTGTATATTTCGTAGCTTTGTGAGCTATTAAATCCAGTACTTAATTTAACTCTTTTATTTATAATTATAAGACCTGTATCCCAAAAGAACTCATGGGAATTGCCCACATGTAAAGTTTGTGTGCTCCTCAAACTTGTAACAGTATCATTACTGTATTCACGTATCATACAAACCTAATCCAAACTCTGCCGAAATTACCTGATAGATGGTATTTGCTTGCATGGCTGAATGGCCGCTGTAACTTGCGTAAAACAATTCATGAGACTGTTTAATTTTAAATGTTTTTCCAGTTTACTGTTTCTGGTAGTCATTGCTCAAATACACGCAGCAAACTGTGCAGAGTGAAGAAACCATCGTTTAGATCTTAATTTTCCAGCAAATATGGAAGTGCATATCATCGTAGTTGGGTGGGGTTTTTGTAAATATGGTTTTTGCCAAGCTTTAATTTATCATTTTGTTATTGCGGCTGGGATATTTAAAGGCGGGTACTTGCCGTATCGACTGCCGTGTTAACAGTCGTAACACATAGTTATACCAATAACTTTTATGTTTGGGTGAATTTTTTGTACTGTCGCCAAACCATGTGGATGTTTAGAAATGTTTGAAAATTAAAAGTATGTGGTATGAATATTGTATAAGAGATTAAATACACTCAAGTCTGCATGTTCAACAATGTACAATTTATTTCTCAATTCCATAGTATTTGCAGTGTCGGAGAATGGGGGTTAAATGTGCAAAGTGTGATTAAATTGGTTGGTTTGCACTCTGTAAGTATTGTTTGTTAATTTATGGAATTGTGAAAGAGAATAAGAAATCTTAATGTAGGGGCGTATATATTGGTGTTTTCAAATGTGTTTCTGTTTGTAAACTTGAAGAAACCAAACCATCAACTAGGTTTGTTCAGATTTCTTATAAATAGTAAAATTATGAGCAGTATTTATGTTGGTACAACAAAGTTGGCTTACAGTAAAATACGTTCAGTAATCTTCCTATTAAGTATGTTTTCTTTATAATAGGGAGACTACCTATGTAATAGTAGCTATGAACACAACAAATGAATAGAAGTAAAAATTTTCAGCTAATTTAGTGATAAATGATTAATTATTAAGCATGTTCTAATTTTATTTCGCATGCAACACTTAGACATGTTAGAGTATTGTCCATACCGAATAAGAATTCCATTATTTGACAGATCATAACAAAGTAGGGCAATGCAAACAAAACATTATGTATCCTTCCACCACCATGTGCTTTCTAGCTGACAATCAAAACATGTCAACAGTTATGGTATTATGATTGCAATAACATTTAAAGTGTGTTGTGATTTTCTTGAGATTATTTTTTAGATCTCAGACAAATAATTTATTTTCAATACTAGCTGCACATTAATCTTATTAGGGTTAGGTGGGCAATGTTAACGGAAATATTTCAAATTACAGCAATGGATAGCCTACTCTACAGACATTAAGTTAATACAATTATTTAAAATTTTATTTTTTTGTATATTTTTCTAGATTTTATCAAAATTGTAACATTTAATGGCATTACCAAAAGTAAACAAACATGCATGGGCAACTTATGTTTTCTACCGGACATCTAAAAATATTAAATAATAGTAGCTCATTTGGTTACAGCAAACTGAAGTTGCAAGAGCATAAGACAGTGCAAGCAAACATATTTAACCTTTAATAATAAATAAAATAGGCTAATTCATGCAAGAATTATTACAATTATTTTTCGTGTTGCCTTTAATTTGGTTCTGCACTATCAGATCATAAAGCCGTATAGGCCTAGTTCACGGTCGTAGAAGAACGATCATAGAAGAACAGGTCTGGACACTCGCCTATCTAACAATGTATTTTGCTTGACCCCCTTGTTTGGCTGTAGTTCGTCAAGTTACCGAGAATGTCGTACTTTTTGGCGCTGTAAACCGGGCGGTCGGACTCAAACTCCATCCACTTTTTTCCATTGTTGAATTTATAAAGTAAATAAATATTGCCGGAGCCTTTTCTTAAATTTGTGAGCGAAGAAAGTGTTTTCATAAATTGATAAAAAATACGTTGTGATAAATTGTTTATCTTAGCGTAAAGGAAGTGGGCGGAGTTTAATCCGACCGCCGTAACATCAGCGCCAATAAAACACAATATTCTCTGTAACTTGGTGAACTACAGACAAACAACAAGGGGGTCAAATATCCAGGTGAGTGTCCAGACCTGTTCTTCTACGGCCGTGGCCTAGTTTAAGTTTCCAGTTGTAGACTATTAAACAAACTTACATTTTGTGGTAGGGCCTACCTTTGAAATATCAGTGTTGTTATTGTCATGTGACTGTTGCAGGTTATATAGCAAAATGTTATGCTTTCACAACCTAAACGGAAATAATATAGCAATAAAAAGTGTAAGTAATAAACAAACATGGGTAGGCCTAATTACCCAGATCAGCTTTAAATATTTTGTTGATTAATTAACACATGTCCTCAAACCAGTACACTTTAATGACTAAGAAATATATAGGTGTACGTTTTCTGGTCTTTTCTTTTGGTAATATATAGGCCTAAATTTTTGCAGTTGGCAAGTACAAAATCTCACGTGGACTTTATATTCACCACTTACTTGCTTAAAACAGAACAAAAAAAAAAAACACGGATTTTTTCTTACAAAAAGAATTTTTTGAGCAGACGCCTTGAAAAAACATGTTTACCTAGAAAGACTACAACAAGAACCGTAGGTGTTTACCCACAAATTCTGTTAAAATAAAAGTTAGGTAACTTTTTTTTTATGTAGCACTTTTGTCTGGACGAATTACGTACTTCTCATTTAGCGACTGTTTTTGTAAACATGCCAACTGAAGTTCCTGTCTTCCGAATCACGTCTTAATATCCCGTTGTCGTTAGCGATTACAAGCCTCGTATTTTAATCCCTGCATTGCAATATATTACAGTTACATACATACACAAAATATGAAAATAACACCGTACAAGAATCTCAAACGAACACACGAGAAGCTCAACCTCAAACACTCACAATGCAAATGGGCGCTCTTTGTTTTGGTTGCTGGACGCCATAATATCCAATTGGCGATTACAGGCTAGGTTTTATAATCCCCACATTACAATATAATATTACATATTGTGACGTGCACTGGCACGTAGCACTTAACTTGGCCTCTAATCACACAGTAATTTCAATTTTTTTTGTCTTAATTAGTGTTTTTTTTTTTTTTTTTTTTTTTTTTTTTTTTTTTTTTTTTTTTTTTTTTTTTTTTTTTTTTTTTTTTTTTTTTTTTTTTTTTTTTTTTTTTTTTTTTTTTTTTTTTTTTTTTTTTTTTGTAATAACAAATTAAGTAGGCCAAATTAACCAGGTATAAGGATGTATACGGCGGGATCCAACATATTAATTGGGGATGCGAGTAGAGAAATTTACATTAAAATTTTCTTTTTAATTTTAAATTTAACTTTAAAGCAAGAGAAAAGCATAGAATTTTACATGTCAATTTTAGTGGATTTATATCGTGTT
>PNEQ01001083.1:0-18810 GCA_003012365.1 Medauroidea extradentata | reverse complement strand
AGATCCGGTGTCGTCAGATCCGGTGTCGTCAGATCCGGTGTCGTCAGATCCGGTGTCGTCAGATCCGGTGTCGTCAGATCCGGTGTCGTCAGATCCGGTGTCGTCAGATCCGGTGTCGTCAGATCCGGTGTCGTCAGATCAGAGGTTAATGTATTACTATGCAGACGAAAAAGTACTGTACAGTAGAAACTCTATGGATTGTTTTTCAAGGGACCAGAAGGAAAAAAAAAGATGCATGCGGACCAACTATGCATGTGGACTTGCCTTTATTTTTTACCTAACCTCGAAATTTGAAGTTGTACTTTGTGTGCTGAGCTGACTGACAAGACAAAACATAAGAAAACTTTCTACAAGTTATTATTCATTACGCTAACGTAAATTACGGAGAAAAATAAAAAAAAACGCAAACAGGAATTTAGGAACATTATCATTATTTTTTAAAGCCTTTTTTAATTTAAATATTACGTATTTACGAGTGCAATCGTTAAATTACATTACCGTTACATAACCATATAAACATGCTGCACTAAAATGGAAATGATTTTAAAACCCGTCTATTTATAATAAAACATTCACAAAACCGTTTCGCAAATATTAGGTTAAGTTACCGTTAATTGCGTTAAAAACACGTAATGTTTCCAACGTATAAACCGCGATCGATAAAGTCCGAGACAATCAATAGTGCTAACGGCAGCAATTCTCTTCTTGCCGCCATCTTGAATTTATTATGCCGTGAGCGCAAGCGTTACACGCGATCACGGTCATTCTCCTATGGCTTTGCACGTGAAAACCAACGTCGCTGCGATGTTTCTTCTGTGTTCTAAGTTTAGATGTCCTTTCATTCTTCGTTATCTGTGACTCTGACATCACTTGTTTATATTGTTTTCGGATGGCGAAAAGACTGTAAACAGCGGGAAAAATAAAATTTTGATGTGATATGCGGGAAAATTTAACAGTTTATTAATTTGCAAACAAACGGGACATGAAGAAAAAAGTGCAAATCGCGGGAAAACGTAAATATCGGCTGGGTATGTGTACATTGTGGGCTGCCACCATTGTCTTTTACCGTTCGCTAGAACTGTTCGTTTTAAATTTACAGTACTGCATGTTGAAATTAATTTTAAAAACGATTGATACACCTAAATTTTGTTTGTGGGACAAGATATTTTGAGCTATGGATGTGGGAAAAACGATACTTACAAAAACGATTGATATGGACTTCTTAAACCTTGTTTTAATAGGAAAATATTTGGGACCAACAAAAATAAACTATAGATACGGGAAAACGATGGAAACAAAAACGATGCAAAGAGTTTCTACTGTATTAGGATTAAATTCCTTCAGAAAAAAATTTGTGACTTTATTGTGCTTAATATTCAGTCATCAGCGATTGTGAATTTTTCTTAATGTAAATTCAGTGCTACGTGTCATTTTTCAGTGTTCATATCATGCCTTTTTCCAAAATGATAAATCATACAGCTACACAAGTGAGAAACGCAGCCAAGCCCTAAATTCAAGTAAAAACTATTTCTGTAATAATTACTTTTCAAAAGTTTTCATAATTTAAATGTTTCAGATGTCATTTATATTTTTTTAACACACGTTATCTATGTTATGGCACCAGTGGTAACCAGATTTAAAGGCATGGTAGCTGTAGCAGATAACCCAAGTGAAAATGTAACTGGTAGTCATAGTGAGCGGTGTAGAAGGGTCTGGTGTGGAAAATATTAGTGAGCAAACCACTTCAGAAGCAGGCCGTGAGACAGGGTCTATAATGTAGTCTCCCTCAGCTGCAGAAAAGAAAAGGAGTTGGCAAGTATGATAAAAGAGATGTCGGGGTGCAGAGTAGGGTGTTGTTAGATGCACACCAACTGTCCAAGTTAATATATATGTTACACACTCCACTAGCTATGCAGAACCTACCAACAGAAACACAGCAAAAGGACTACACACAAGAGTAATAAACATATACATATAATAACTGATCTTTTTCACAATTCCTTGAGAAAACATGTTACACAGTAAACGTGAGGTTGTTGTAATAAGTCAGGTTTTTTGTAATGGCTTTACTGTATAAACAGGTACTGAATTTATAAATCTTACACGAATCTGCTCCACTATCTTCCTGATCTGTGGTTCAAATCCCATGTCCAACATTCTGTCAGCTTCATCCAGCACTAGGTACGTACATCTCTTAAGGTTCGTCTTGCCACTCTCAAGAAAATCTATCAATCGTCCAGGTGTGGCAATAACGATTTCCACGCCCCTTTCCAGATCTCGAGCCTGCAAGCAAGACAATTTTACTTGCATCACGTACAAAAATATATACATTTATAATATAATACAAACATGTAAAAATTGAACTTGGAAAAATTTATTATACACACTTATCTGTAATACTAGCACCAGACTATAATGTTCAAAAAACTAGTTTTTTAACAGTATAACAGAACCAGGTTTTCGGCATATAACTCAGATCATTCAAACCAACCATTCACTACAATACGAGGTAAGCATATTGAATTAGGTGGTATAACATACTGGTACCTATTGCCTTCTACTTAAATAGTAATGCTTAGCTAATTTGGAGAGAATGAGACCGATTACCATTATTCAGGTAGTCCACATAAAATGTAAAAAAACAGGCTCCTATCTTGGGTTCAACATAATTATTCTAATGTGCGTAATGTCAAGTATGCAGATGAAAAGAAACATCACCAGTTGAATAGTTAGAGCAACTATTTACTTCGAAATGTGGCACACAGCATGCATGCAACTTCATCTGAATTTACCGAATAAGATTAAATAAGTTCTTTTCGGCTACAAATTCACTCTGGTCAGTGTTTTGTCGCTATCTCACAGTATTCCAACACTCATCATCAGAGCACAACTTGCACACAAACAAAAAACACTACATAAACTTGATGTTTGTTATGTTGCAGATTTAACTGCTTCACTCTGAGTAAACTACATACTCTGCCCAAAGGTCCATTAACCCTCCCACCATTCTCAAAAGCTTTATCATTGCTACTTTCCACACTCACTGATGTGCAACAAAGGCAACGACCCTTTAGCGTGGGCAGCAAAGCGTAACTGGGGCAAGCACAAGATGGCTGCCAACTGGCAAGTCACCGCAGATTCGCGGTAGCATGAGCTGGCGACAAGAACTGATTGAAATAGAATAATTAATTACATGCAAACTACTGTCAATCCAAATGTAAAATTCAGGCCACCAAAATTCCAACGCATTACATTCCACAATCAATTTACGGTTAAGGACACTGAAAATTAATAAAAACAGAAATACAGCACCAGCAGAAGGATTCAATCTCAAGGAAACTGCCGAGTCCCCTCTGGCTCAATCGCTGAAGTTAATACAGTGAAACCCCTTATTTAACTTTTAGGGGGACAGGGCGAAGAAGTGTAAACAGCGGGAAAGTGTAAATTAAGGGAAATCTCAAAAAAACCATTCAGCTTACCGTATTTACTATTTTTACTTTCATGTTGCTTAAAAAACTCTCTACAGGTAAAATAGTAGTGATTGTATTCATGCAAGCAATGCATTTACGGTATCATATTTTGTCACATACAATATGGTACAGTGTAAGATACCAATATCGGAAATGAATATACTGATATTGGAAGATTTATGGCACATGCACATACCACGAGAACATCTTAAAATGTTAGATCTGATTTTGTTTTTATTGTTTGGTTAATACTGTTCAGCATTTTACCATTTCTTGCAAATACTATCACGAATTTACACAACCACAGTAAGCATTTCAATGGAAATGTAAAGTTCATTATTCAAAACAATACATATTTCAACAAACTTGTCACACTTTTCCATTATTACAGTATCTATTTTTGTTTTATCAAAAATGTCAGCTATTTTTTTACGATTACATTACTGTTTTAGAACCACATAAAACACGCTGCACTTAAACGGAAATTATTTAAAACACAACTGTTTATAATAAAACATTTTCAAACAAGTTTTGAAAATTTTAGGTAAAAGTTACCATTATTTGTGCTTATAAAGACAAACAAACGTACGTAAAGATATCATTGTTGCCAACGTGAATACAGAGATCTATAGCGTTCGAGACGATCAATTGCGCAAGCGGAAGCAATTTTCTTGCCACGTCTTGAATTTATTGTGCCGTAAGCGCAAGCATTACACACACGTGATCACTAACCTCGCTGTGATGTTTCTTCTTTGTTCTATTTCCAAACTAGTTTAGGTGTCCTTTCTTCGTCATCTATGACTCTGAAATCTCTTGTTTTTATTGTCTTTGGATGGTGAAAACGTGGGCGAAAACGTAAACAGAGGGTAAAAAAACTTTGATGTGATACGCGGGAAAATTTAACATAGAACTAAATGGCAGACATACAGGGCCTGAAGAAAAAAGTGCAATTCGTGGGAAACCGTAAATAACGGTAATGTAAATACAATGTTTCACTGTATTTACTTACTGGACCAACAAATCTAAAATACTGTCTATCCCATGTAAGAATTCCGTGTTTTGACAGACTATGATACCAATATTTTTAACACGTGCCAGACACATGGCAACCATTTAAAACAGGATGTGACCGTATGACCTGATGAAGTAGTAGTGACAGCCCTGATCAACAAATTGGTTAACTTGCATCGCCGACGTTGAAGGTAGTGTGTATTTTATGTGAAAAATAAGTAAGCATTTTGGAGGACACGTACTATAATATATCCAGCATTAGTCAGCTGACTATTTTATTCTATTCAAATCGCGTAATTTTTATAGCTAATTTACAAACAACTGCACCGTTATCAGTTGACCTGACACCATAACAAAGCGCGGCCATTTGCGAGTGTTGAAAGTTACCACATTCGCGTGTGTTATAGATTCTTATAATGTGTTACTTTATTATTCTGTGCTTCTCGTGTGTTCGTGTACGTTTGAGTTCCTTGTACGGTGTTATTTTAATATTTTGTGCATGTATGTATTTGTAATATATTGCAATGCAGGGATTAAAACACGCGGCTTGTAACAGAGGTGCCAACCTTTTACAAAAGCTTTCAGTAGTAATTTTGCGAAAAATCCATATTTTTCAGTATTTTTCCGCAGTGAACGTATTAACTTAAGCCCAAGCTACATTGACCATAAAAGTCGTATAGAAATAACCGTAACCGCACCGTAAGAAATTCACAGGTTCCCATCCTTACGACTGCTAAGCAGCGGTACGGTGTCTTAAAGCATGTGCCACTAAAAATGTGTGTACAAAATTCAAATTTTACGGTTATTTCTTACGGCGATTCTAGCACGGCCTTTAAATGTGTAGGCCTAAACACCATCACATTACCTGTTCGTCGGTAACTTCGGCATTTGTTGTTGGAGCTACAGCATCACTTAATTATAATATATTTTTCCTTGAAATTTCTTACTTCGAAAATGCTTAACGTGTTTTTAACGTAACTATGTATTGCCGGTGGCATCTTTGCCATCGTGTTTACACTGACATCACAATTCACAAAACACGTGTTGTTGAGATACTCTTGAAGCACTTAAACCTGTCCAAAACTGTGAATATTCTGAACAATATTTATCTATACTCTTAGAATTCAAACTCATACTCAAATTTAAACAGTCAAATCAACATTTCGTTAAACTACGACAGCATGGATAAGTTTCCAATATTGCCGATCAGCGGAAGAAGCAACCACGCACGACTCGATTCGACCACAGATTCGACTGCATGAGTCAACATCAACAACTAATAGATAAGTCAGAAGACTGCGGCAATATGAACAATCGATTGTATAAGATACATATGACATACGAGAACATTCCGACGTGTGCCGCACAAAGTGTAAACACACTAATTTGTAAATACGCTACCATAACCAAAATATGGTTTCGGCAAAAAAAAACGCGAGAAACAAAACAATGTTTGTGTGCCGGAGCGTGGGGAAAGAAATAGTGCGTCATACGATCCACACAGCTACGAACCAAAAATATATGCACACACAATGGAACATGCCTTTTCATTTACAGTCGGGCGGAAGCTAATAAATCCGTAGTTTATCAACAGAATCCGTACTTCCGTAGTAAACCATCGTAATTCGTATAAACTACCGGTAATCCGTAGTAGTTGGCACCTCCGCTTGTAATAGCCAATGACGAAATATTAAGACGTGATTCGGAAGACAGAAACTTCAGCTGGCATGTCTACAAAAACCGTCGCTGGATAAGAAAGTAGATAATCCGTCCAGAGAAAAGTGCTACATAAAATTTAAAAAAATGCTACCTAACTTTCATTTTACCAGAATTTGTGGGTAAACACCAACGGTTCTTGTTGTAGTCTTACATATGTAAACATGCTTTTTTCAGGCGCCGACTCAATAAATTCCTTTAGCAAGAAAAAGACAATTTTTTTTCAAGCAATTAAGTGGTTAATATAAAGTCCATAGTGACATTTTTTGCTTGTCAGCTACAAAAATTTAGGCATACATATTACCAAAAGATAACACATCTGTACAAAGTGCCCTACGTATGTCCTACTTTGTTTTCCATAAGGAATCACCTCTCTACGTTTGTACCTGTAGTTCAGGATCAACCTGTATATTTCCCGGGATAATGATGTGTGTTAATAAACAAAATGATTTAAAGCTGATCTGGGCAATTAGGCCTACCCATGTTTATTACTTAAGCTTTTCATTAATAAATAATTTCCGTTTAGGTTGTGAGAGCACAAATTTTTGCTATATAGTCTACAACAAATATAGTCGCACAGCTACGATAACACTAATTCTTATACAGTATGGACAATAATACGTTTACTTGTGCTTGCCCATCATCAAAAAACATACCGTATTTGCCTGCATATAAGACGACAATTTTTACATATTTTTGGCCTTCTAAAATTGCTACTCGTCTTATATGAGGTTGCAAAAATTTTTGGTAGCCAAAAATCGTTTGAAAGGTAAGCTGTAAGCTGTGCAGTTGTATGATGTTTCAAGGAATTGCGTTTTTCGTCACAAATGTAAACGAGTGCCCCGATTATATTAATACAATTAACAGTACGAAATTTTGATGAGCGTCATTCATAATAAAGGACACTTTCTCACAGCAAAGCGGTGATCGATGCGAGCGCGTGCCGAGATACTTTGTCTCGCCAGCCTACAACTCTCGGGCGGAGAAATCGAGAATCTAGGTCCGTATGCTTTCATCCTGACTCGCAAGCACAAGACTCTAGGACGAAAAAAACTAGGATCTAGGTACCGTACCACACATTCGTGTGTCTGTCTAGCGCTAGGCTGGAGAACAACAGCAGCGCACAGGAATGCGATGACCTTGCAAGCAGCTGTTGTTGCCCGGCGTTGCCATGTAGTGCGCGGCGTGCCTCCGGCCGGCGTTGCCAAGTCCCGCACACCTGCCGGCAAATGGAGATATCGCCGGCCGCCGCCATGCAATTCCTTGGCTCTTGGGCACGCGGAGAACAGTAGTAGCCAATGTTATTCGTTTATGTGTCTACTATGATGTTTATATGCCGGTAATAAATGCATTGAACATATTTAAACTAAATTTTAAAAGTTTCTGGCGAAGGAAAAAAAATATTTCAAAATTAGTAATTTACTTTTTTTTCAAGATTTCGTACCTTCAAAACCATGACGTCTAATATGCCGGGTCGTCCTATATGCCGGCAAATACGGTAGCAATAAATAGCATCACTCTCTATAACAAAATGCAGGACACTTAAACAACCAATTATTCAAATAAACATGACAGGTGCCTACTACAGTTGAAAACAGACAGCCTAGCATAACATTACCAGGAAAACCCAGGCACGGGTCATGCACACACCCAGCGCTGACGTCATCCCCGCTTCTCAACAAACTGCCAGAAGACATACGCCTATACAGGGTGGTCTGTGCATTTGTCTTAACTTAATACTATGCAAAAATAAAATTTTAGGATCACCGCTTAAAGTCCCACAGGAAAAAGAGTTCTACAAAAACATTGCACCCAAATTTAGCGCGCTGCAAATAGAGACCATGTTTGCACCTATCGTCGAGAGTGGTGCTCTGGCTCTTTATCACTACACTGTTCCCACACGTCAAATGCGGAGTTCTGAAACCCGTACACTATACTCTAAGTGCTGTATGTCTCGTGTTTGTCAGAACTAGACAGCTGACAGCATGAAAAATTGCACAAGAAGACAATGCATTTGTAACCTTTATTTGTTTATCACATTTTCAAGCAAGAGAAATAACCTAGAATAATATACAGTAGAAACTCTATGGATCATTTATCAAGGAACCAAAAGAAAAAAATATGCATGCGGACCAACTGTGCATGTGGACTTGCCTCTATTTTTTTTACCTAACCTTGAAATCTGACGTATTTTATGTGAGCTGATTGACAACACGAAACATTAGAAAACTTTTTACAAATTAGAATTTATTACGCTATCATAAATAATAGAAAATAAAAAAATGAGAACAGGAAATTAGTAACACAAACATCAATATTTTTAAAAACTATTTTTAATTTACGTGCTATGTATTTACGAGTGCATCCGTGAAATTACCATTATATAACCATCTAAACCTGCTGCACTAAAATGGATATTATTTTAAAGCCCTTCTGTTTATAATAAAACATTTGCAAATAAGTTTTGCAAATTTTAAATTAAAGTTACCGTTAATTGCGCTTAAAAAAAACCAAGACAAACGAATGCATGTAGAGATCAATGTTTCCAATGTGAATACAGCGATTGATAGCTTTTGAGACAATCGATAGCGTCAGCAGTGGCAATTCTCTTGCCACCATCTCGAATTTATTGTGCCGTGAGCATAAGCATTACAGGCAATCACGGTCATTCTCCTATGACATTGCACCTGATCACCAACTTCGCTGTAATGTTTCTTCTCTGTTCTATTTCCAAACAAGTTTAGATGTCCTTTCTTCCTTCGTTGTCTGTGACTCCGACTACTCATGTTTGTCTTTGAATGGTGAAAAACGTAAACAGCTGGAAAAATTATATTTTGATAATGTGATATGCAGGAAAATTTAAGATTGCACTAAATGGCAAACAAAAACAGGAACTGAAGAAAATAGTGCAAATCACAAGAAAAAGTAAATAACGTTAACGTAAATATCGGCTGGGCATGTTTACTTTGCGGGCAATCATGATTGTCTTTTACTGTTCGCTAGAACTGTTCGTTTTAAATTTTACATCGTATATTGAAATTAGTTTTAAAAACGATCAATGCGCCTAAATTTAGGGCAGTGGGACAAGATATTTTAGCTATGGATGCGGGAAAAACTATACTTACCAAAACTATTGATGTGGACTTCTTAAACATTGTTTTAATAGGAAAATTTTCGGGACCGACAAAAATAAACTACAGATATGGGAAAACAATGGAAACTAAAACTATGCAATGAGTTTCTACTGTACATATGCAAGTTGTACATTATTTAATCTCTTTGTCGGCAAAACTGGAGCGATAAAATTTTAAAAACAAACAAACAGAAGTGGAAGCTGTGATGATACTTAAACAGTTATGCGACCTATTTCGAGTCTAGAGCCGATGCAGGCTTATAGGCATCATACTTTCAAATAAACGCGATGCCGATGAGATTCTCTTTCAGGTTATTTTATATCTAATGAAAATTGAATTGCGTGGTTTTTTTACTGTGCCAGATTCTGCCATCTGTTCTGATATTTCAGATGACTGTAACACTGTCGCCGAGCTGTCAATGAATGAACAGAAAAAAAGCAACGTAAGTTATAATTCTATACAGTGAACTTTTACTTTTTTACGTAACTCACACCACACATTTGACAAGATAGATACTGTCATTCAGGCATTTCTGTTGTTTCTGCAGGTGTACGGCAGACACGTAATGTTCTTGAAACACCTTGGTTTGGCATATTTGCCAACTACACGCACTTCAAGTTTTTCACTACAGTGAAACCTCTATCCATCATTTTTCAAGGAACCAATGAAAAAAAAACTATGCTTGCGATAAAACGAAACATGCGGGAAACACATAACCCTCCCCCCTCCACTTAAAAAAAAACTAAAAACATAACCTCAAAAATTATTTTTAATATGTCCATTACATGAAAATTTGCACTTCAAATATGTGTGTATTGAATATGGTTCATTTGTATTACCGAATATCTAGTTTAACGTCAAAGTTGGCAATACAAAACATTTGGCGATGGCATGCTTTTCACCGGGACATTTCTATGCCTCCTTTATTATTTCAAGGCATTCTTCAAGTGAGCGAACAGAATTTGAAGACCGCAGCATTGTTACAGCAATAATTTATAAATACATTTCACAGGCCTTAAAATATAAATAGTGTACTCCACTTGATAACAAAATTCACAAAACTGTTGCTATCTAAACGGAAAACGTAACAAGAACAAGATACGTATTTACAATGCGAAATGTAACCTCTCCGACTCGTGCGCTTGCGCTTGGCTGCATTCGGCTTTACTCTGAAGTGCACAAAATGGCAGAAGAAAATTCCCAAAATTCCTCATGTTACTGCAATTTATCCACACTTTACTTAAATGCGAAAATAAAAGCACACATTTACAACACAACAAAATACATTTATACACAATGCATGTTCGAAATCTATTGAAAATAATTTGGATATCAACTTAAAAAAAATATTTCCTCTATAAAAATATTAAGTTTTTCTGTTAGTGGCAACATGTTTGTTGTTCGTTTAACGTATTAAACGAGGCAATGTTTGTGTTTACACACACAACCTACAGTACGTACGTAAAACGTTTCTTAAAATAAGATGAACGATTGCCAAACATATTTGAAACAATAACTGTGAAATTGATAGTCAAAACAAACCAAACATATTACGTTCGTCCGTATTTCTGACAACAGTAAATGTTTGCCTTGTGCAGTTATGATACGTTGTTTACACCTGTTTGTTTCAAGAAGTGTATACGAGCGTGGTATGAAAACGTGAAATTTAAGTTAACTTTTCTTTGTTGTTGGCGAAATTGTCTGAACGGTCAATGTGGTTCAACTTATGCATATATTAACCATTCATGTAGGTTTATTTAACATTTTTAAAAAGGCAATTTGTCGGACCGTGAAAAACGATCAATGGATCCGGGAAAATGAAAGAAACGTGAATGATGCAACAAGGTTCCACTATACTATTGTTTCCACAAAACAGCACACATAGTCTATCCTTACTTTTTTCCCTAAATGACAAATTTCTCCTTTGACACCCAGTGTTTTGTCAAGATAAAAAAAACCAGCTTCAACGGCATCAAAAATGTCCTCCCCTTTCGTAGCCAAGTGTTAAATCTTGCAGCTTTTGAATCCAATTATCTTGGACTGATGGATCGACAGGATCTTCTTCACCACACACATTGAATGTGCTCAGGTTCCATCTGGCTTTGAACCAATGAAGCCAAACGCCTTAAGCCTGAAGATCCAAGTCCCATTTGAAGAGCTATATCGCAAAGCTTTCTCTTGACGTACAATTCCAGAAAAAGGAATATTAGATGCCCCTAGAATGCATCACCCTTTAAGGGATTTATTTGGTGCCGTACAAATTCTTTTTGCAGTTATCTGGCAAGCAAATATATTTGTTTTACAGTGCAGCTAGTTACACAAATATTGTTGAGTGTGTTGACTTCGCGATCATGAATAATTTTGAAATATCACTCCCCCCTCCCCCCGCCCACAACTAATGACCTCTGCCAGCAGAATTTTTTTTTTGTTCTCAAATCAATCGATTGTCTTTTTTTGCAAACCAGCCATTATCAAAAGAACACATGTTACAAATAAATTCAAGTTGAAAAATAACTTCGAAAATTCTTAATCACGAATTCAATTGTTTAAGGTTATTTTTTTGTTAATAACATTACAAAACTGCTCACACTTTAATATCAACAATGAACCTCCTAATCACAACACCTACTGTTTGGAACACGTTCATTCGATTGATCGATTCGATTGTGCGCTAATTGTAGCTCATATAGTCTTATTTCTTCTACAGTCACTTTATGTTTATGACTGTACGTGTCGGTAAGTTAAGGAAGATTCATAAGAATAAAAGCTTGTTGTACACGTTTTTATAATCGCGTGTAGGTTAATTTACATACATTTGTGATTGTGTTTAGTTCGGTAACGTGAAAATTTTTATTTGAGGAAGAAATAGATGTTCGTAAAATTTTTTTAAACGAAATTAAATTCTAGGTTATAATATACATATTTGGCGGAACTGAAATGCGAGACCGTTCAACAGAAGTGTTCGTTTGGTCAAAGTTCGTAACTATGGTGCTTTCCTGTACTATGAATATAAATTATCTGAAACATACCCCAAAAAATACAAGAACTACATTATCATCGCTATCAACACAATACATAACATTATACGTGTACTGTACTTTATTCAATTACTTGTTGGGTCGATTCCTAAAATACACCGATTCCGATTCCAACATTGATTCTTAAAATTGGGATTAGATTCTTCGATTACGATTCTAAAACTTTTCTTTTAAGTTTTTTTATCTCATTTTTTTTTCTTATACATAAAACCTTCATAGTCCCTTTGAAAGAAATGCAATTACATGAACCAGGTTACATACATAAAACACACATATAGGCCTATTTGTATGTTTAGAAAAACAAGATCTATGCAGTTTGACTAAATTATATAACTTCATAGCTGCCAACCTCAAGGATTCAGAAATAGTAATATTTTCAAAATGAGTAAAATTTTACATAAACAAGTCACGGCATTTCACGTGTTGTGTATATGTAAATGCCATCGAACTAAAACACTTTCGCTATTTATAAAATAAAATATTACACTGTTAACATGTCAATATGTTGTATGCAAAATAAACTTAAAACATGCTGAACAATTAATAAAATTATATAAAAATTTTTACTACTATTCATATGTTGTGTTCATGGCTAAAATTGCAGTGTCTCCCTAGAGCAATTGTAAAGAAAACAAACTTAACAGGGAAATTACTGAACAAATTATAAATCAGGCTAACTTTGTTGCACCATCATAAATACTGCTCATAATAAAAATATTCATACAAATCTAAACATACCTAGTAGAGGTAGTTTTGGTTTCTGCCAGTTTACAAACTTTACCAATTTTAATACATCAATAGATAGGCCCCTACGTTACGATTTCTGGTAATACAGCTTTTAAGTTCTCTTTAACAGTTCCACAAATGCACGAAAAATTCTTAGAGTGCAAATTAGGCAATTTAATCACACTTGGCACATCTAACCACAACTCTCCGACACTGCAAATACTGTGGATTTGAGAAATAAATCGTACATGTTTGAACGTGCAGATGTGAGAGTATTTAATCTGTTATACAATACCACATATTCTAAATTTTTGAACAGTTTTTACATCCGAACAGTTTGGCAGTTGTATAAAAACGTCATTGTAAAACTGCAAAGTTGTATTTCCCAGGTATTAAAGTTGCAGTATTCCTACGTTTTACGACTATTAAATATGCGACGACAATACAATTACCAGCACTAAAATAAGCCGTCACAATAACAAAAAGATACATTTGACCTGGTCAAAAAACCATTTTTACAAACGCTACGCAACTACGACGTGCGCTTCAACATTTGCTGGAAAAATAAGAATTAAACGATAGTTTCTTTCAGTTCACAAGATTTGATGCATGTTCTTGAGCAATTACTACACGGAAACGGTAAATTTGAAAGCCACTTCAAACTGCAAAAATCTCGTGACTTTTGTTTGCGCAAGTCACGACAGCCATTTTTAGCAAGGCAGCCAACTGCAATCGGTCGGGTGTGTTCGGCATAGTTCGGGATACGTTTGTACAATGCGTGAATAATACAGTAGTCTGTAGTGAACAATATAGTACATTGGATATAAATAAAGCACGCTAGTTTCCGAAACTACAATATTACAGTTTTCTTTATAATATACGACACTGTTAGTCAGATATACATAGAACATTACCGTACCGAAATTGTGGTATTTCAGTACCAGATTATGGGATTTCAGTACCAGATTTCTTTATGAACCAAGCAAACGGGGAAAAAAATTGGAAATCTTGAAAATCGTACAATAATTCACATGAATCGTACAACCGTACAATAGGACGCAAAATCGTACATTGTACGGGAAAATCGTAAGAGTTGGCAGCTATGTAACTTACTAGGCCTTGGAGGTTAGGTTGGTTTTGTTTGGCAACCTAATTTTGTGATTACTGTAATTGAATATGCACATTTGGTGGGAACACATTTCGTGATCAGCAGTATTTACCGGTACTTCGTAGTAAATATTGTGAATAAAAATTTACCGGTAAATAGGAACTTTTGGTTATTATAAAAACCGACAAATACAATGGTTTTCCAAGTTCCATTTCTCTTTAAGTTTTTGTTTTCAAGTTCTACGAGTCGTACATTAAAAAAATTAATATTTTTTTGCTATGCCAACATACATTTTAAAATATTTGCGAATTAAAAAGTGATTAACAATTAACGATGTAACAATTTTATTGCATGTTCACTACCGTTTATTACCGTTGCAGTGTTTACAAACTTCAATAATATTTTGAGACGTCATAGATATGCTACGTTCAGTTGGGAAAGTCCACGCACGAGACAAACACTAAAGATGGCGGACTATGAAATTAGTAGCGCACTAATGTTCCTTTTTCATTCCAGTGGAATATTTTGGTACTAACTATAATCCATTCTTGCGGCAACCATTTTGTTCTAGTAGTGTCGTACTTCGGACTTTAACGTCGTTAACATCTCTAGTCCACAAACGTAAACAAAACATTGCGATGCGACGATTATGCGATGATTTGTAGGTTTTATTTTTGGGGATAAAGGCGTTAGTAGCTGTCCAGCATGGTGTATAAGTATTTTTTTTTGATACTGAATGTTATGTAATGCAACATAATTGTCTACAAAATGAGACGACAAAAATTGACGAACAATTTATTTTATAGTTGACGTTTACCAATGGAATTAGAATTGCATTTTCGTGCGCTATATCGGCAACAATAATATCAGAAACCTCAAATAGTTTGCCGTTTGTACACAAAATCACTCTGGCCGATCAGTGATACATGTGAAACTAAAATACGTTCACAGGGATGTTTATTTTTAAGAATCTGTCATATCGATTCCAAAACCAGGGATTCGGTTCGATTTCGATTCCAGTGGAATCGATGGAATCGATCGATTCTAGAATCAGAATTGACCTATCACTAATCAAATGTCCTTCAGTGATGTAATCATATGAAGTAAGAAATATTTTCCAAAAGTACCATGGTAAAAAAACAACTTAATGCTGGGACACAAAAAGTAGTGGTGCACCGATAGGCCTTTACCGATTACCAATTGCTGATTTGATAATGAAACACTAAATTGGCAGATGCCGATTCAATTACCGAATAACATAACAAAATACACTAGACCCACGATTTTACGAATACTCGCTGTTCCTCTCATCGCATTCGTAAAATCGCTACCTTCGTAAATTCGATAGCAGCTTATTTTTGCCATCCCCCCTCTTTTCCATAACAGAAAATTTTAAAATTGCATTTTTTCTGCAAAGAGTCTCTAGGCCCCGACTTCCGTAGCGTTTTGCGGGAAATTAATTAAAGTAATAATGTAAACATAAATTGATATCAGTAGCCAGACGTCACACTGTTGAGCAGTAGATATGAACGACCCTTGTCCCCAAAAAATGAGAAAATCGAGATTCCGAGGGTCTTCTCTCGAGCGAATAGCCCGACTCCCGTAGCATTTAACGGAAAAATAAAGCAAGTGATAGTTTAAATATAAATTTATATCAATAGTCAGACGTCTAATGATCAAAAGAACACTGCTAAACAATAGATATGACCAATCCGTTTCCTAAAAAAATGAGAAAATCGAGATTCCGATTGTCTTCTCTCGAGCGAATATACAGACTTCCGTATCCGTAGCATTTAACGGAAAAATAACGCAAGTGCTAGTTGAAATATATATTTATATAAATAGGCAGTCGTCTTACGATCAAAAGAACACCGCTAAACAATAGATATGATTGACCTTTGTCCTAAAAAAAAAGAGAAAACCGAGCTGTCGAGTGCCTTCTCACGAGCGAATAGCCCGACTTGCGTAAGACCAAAAAGCATGCCTGAGATAGACGGTAACATCGCTTGTTTGTTTCTAGGCGTTTTCAGTTCCTGCCTATTATTGAACTGTCGTCACTTGTCTCATTCTATTCGAACAATACATTTCATTGGTCAAAGGCAGAAAACATTGACTCTCATTGCTACCATGGTCGAAAAACTAAACGAATACACTTTTCTGCCATTTTAGGCTAGATTACACATGCTTAAAGATTTTTAATGCAATACATTTGTGAATATTCGCCCCATTTGCGTGCTTGTAAAATAAGTTACGTGTTGTTGTGAACTTAAAAAACAGCTACAATTTGTTACTTTTATTTGATTAGTAGATTAGCGTCGCCAGGACGAAAAAGAGTCCACTCGCCACCGGGCGAAACCCTAATTGCGAGGTTAAACTTATAATTATTATTTATGCATATCAATTCACTAGTTAGTAAATGTGTGGCAAATTAGGCCTTCGAATAATTGTCTGATTAACCACCAGTTGTGATTAATCTGTAATTGAAAAAAATTGCTGATTTCGATTTAACCATAATCATAAGTAGTAATCAGTGCATCAACAATAAAAAGTAAACATCAGTCATAACACTTATCAAAAAATTATTTTTTTTTTTACATTGCTACCCAGCTTCTTCAAATAATCGTACAGATTAAGTTATGAGAGCACAACTTTAAATGAAATAATATCCTGGGAAACAACAAAGTATCGGAGAACACAGAGAGATTCCCAAGTTTGTGACAGAGTAACAGGAAGTACAGCAACATCTTCACCCAGGTTGTGTCTACCTAACCCATCAAATAAAATTCAGTGACTTTACCGGTGACCTATGGGGAAATAAAAAAGTTCTTGTGACACATGTATTTATGCTTAATAATTACTTATAACATCATCACAGTTGCAAACCTCAACTATTTACGAGAATTATAAAAACAATGATTATATATTTTTTTTCTTAGTTTCTTTAGCTCTTTCTCTATTATAAGCAGTTCTTCATTTTTTTCTTCCAGCATTTCCTCTATTTTTTTAACCCTTAATACCTTGATATTATGTGCTGTTCTCTTCAACAATAAAAATAGTCATTTTACGAAAATACTATTGGCAAATGGGATAAAAAAAAGTTGTTAAAAATGTGACAGCACACGTCAGAGAACAACACTCTGCTACTACATTACACAGTTTGTCTAGCCTCATTTCATTATAAGTCAAAAACTTAGTCTTCGTAGATAACAAGGCTATGACAGCTAGTTACAATGATTGTTTCATGGCCACCTATTCACCATGTATATTGTCTATCCCTTCTAAGAATTCAGTGTTTTGACAGCCGATGCTACCAACATTTTTAACACGTGCCAGACACGTGGCAACCATTTAAAACAACAGGACGTGACCGTATGACCTGATGAAGTAGTAGTGGCAGCCCTGATCAACAAATCGGTTACGCTGACGCCGACGCTGAAAGTAGTGTGTATTATACGTGAAAAATAAGTACGCATTTTGGAGGAAACGTAATATAATAACACGGCTTCGTATCCAGCATTAGTCAGTTAACTATTTTAGTATATTCAAAACGCGCAATTTCATAACTAATATACAAACAACCGCACCACTATCAGCCGACCTGTAACCAAAACAAAACAAAGCACGGCCAATTGCAAGTGTGAAACGTTACCGCGTTCGCGTGTGTTTGAGATTCTTATAATATGTTAACTTTATTATTCTGTGCATGTACAGGGTGTCTACAGGCAACAGAAAAATTAATTTGGTGACTTATTGGTGACCTTTTGGTGACCTTTTCAAGAAAAGGTGATACTTCGAATTACACGTTTCATTTTTAGGTAAAAAGTTTTCAGAAACGTTTCACATTATACCACACAGAAAAAAAGGAATATTTTTAATGCAACTTATTGACTATGTAATAACATACACTATTGAAAATAACGAAAAAGCAACAAAATATACTAAAAAATATTACACAGTTTTATGTGCTTACCTTTTAATAGTCCCGGGTGTTAGCAGTTGTTATACAAGACCACAATTTCAACACTGGCCAAAAAACACGGAAAGTTAATATTTAAATTTGTAGGCCTATGTGTTTCTGTACTGTGGATATGGATAGAAACATAATTCATAATTTTAAGCCTGCTTTTTCAAAAATGTTATCCTATCCTCCATGCTGGTCATTTCCTCCTTATGCATTTCTAACATCCTTCGTTTTGTAGCTTGCAGTTCCTTCAGTTCTGACTGGCTTTCTTCTTTGCGTCTACTTCCTCATCTTTCTTCATGTTTTTCATCCTGAGTGCTTCCTGTCTCCTGGCAGATGCATTCCTTACAGAATGGATCATTTTTTTAGTGATTTGGACATTTTTAACTCCACCTTCTGAATGAACAGAATCATGCACACATCTATGTGCTATCAAAGAGGCTTCCCACAAGTTTTCTACCAGACATTCTCTGTTCACTGAAAACCCCCTCTCAACTGCAGCATTGCCATGAAACATAACTAAAATCTTCTTGCAAAACTGAATCAGGGCAGCATTGTCCACCTTCGCCATAGAAATTAATTCCAAAACAAGGGCATCCAATTTTTGAGACCTCCAATCATATGTCTCTATAGCATCTTTAACAGC
>PNEQ01001082.1:1651-14370 GCA_003012365.1 Medauroidea extradentata | reverse complement strand
ATCAAGAGTACAAACAAGGAGCCTACTGTTAGCTGATGACTGTCTGATAGCTGGAGACCATTACGGAAGAGTGAATCAACTAACCGCAATATTTTACTATCCGAGTCACTCGCCTGGCATTATCGCGGATAATTGAAGTTCTACAGTATTAGGTATTTTTTATTATTTTACTTATTTGCACATAAAAAACTATTAATTAATTTACCTTCATCAGTCTATCCAGATGCTCTGATCCACCTTTGACATTCTGATCTGGATCAGCAGCTAGTTTACTCAGTGCATTGAATATGTCAGTGAAATGTACCAATACTGCACCACGAGCAACTTTCACAACATTGTACAGCGACTCGCAAGCATAGTATCGTACTCTCAGGTCAGAGTCAGAAAAGCAAACAAGAATTGGATGAACAAGTTCACTTGTGTACTCTGCAGCATCCTGAAAGAAAGTTGAAACTATTGCTATAAGACTTCAAAAACATGAGTTATAAAAGTGAAGAGACCAGGAACAAAAACTGAATACTATGTATGTATAAAATTTAATGAGAAAGAAACACCAAGGAAATTTTTTTTTCAAACAGATCGTACAACCGATTTATCAGTTCAGAAGCTCCATTATACAACAGAATAAACAGTACAAAACAACAAATTTAAATGTAACAAAAAATATTTTTAATCAATTAATTCATTAGACTTGACATCAAAAGAACTCCCACAGTACATAAGACTTAACAACACTGAGAATTTCAAAATGTGTAAAATAAATTACAAAAATGCATTTGAGCCAAAACAAATTTTCCCAATATTGGACATCTAACTTGGGTATGAATTGCATTGCAATTTTGTTATGATACTGATAAGAACACTTTTAAAAATAAAAATGTTTTACTTCATTAAAATTAATGCTGCAACAATACATTTATTGTAAACTTTATTTTGGATTGGATTTCTGTGCTAGGTCCAACATGCATGGTAGTGTAGTGATCAGTCCACACTCATTTTACAGCACTGACATTTCTGTATTCCCATTTGTGTATTCCACCGATGTGCTATCCTCGTGTCACATCCTCATCAATACGCTAGGTCCTATCAGTCTGACATATCAACCATTTGAACAATGAACGATAACAGATTTATACATACCACTTACGAAAAAAAAATTATTTCAGTAGCAGCCAGTTGTAATTTCTATTTCAACAGTTACAAATGCCTGACTCAATTATAAATGGTTAAAATGTGTAAAGTGCACAGCAGATCTGTGCTCTTTGCTGGGACTATGGTATACACACACACCAGTAGTGACATCACCTCTTATGACACATTTAACATTGGACATGTGCACAGTAACTCCTTTGTCTGTATCTTATGGACATAGTTCTTCATTTTTTATCTTGGCACAATTAGTTTTACATAATGCAGTTACTCACTAGATGTCCGCAGGTTTATGGTGAGCATCTACAAAGCTGTAAACGTGAAACAGCCAAGTCATTTACTGTGTTAAAACTCAAAATAAAACAAAATTTAATATTTTTTGTGATTTTAGGCAGGTAACTTTTAAATAGGATTAACAGAATATATTTTGCATATGTATTATTTCACAGCATTTGTATTTAATTAAGGTATTGTACATTTATTTAGGAATCCCTCTGCGTTTAGTCCTGTATACTGGTGCAAATAACTGTATGGTATACTTCTAAGGCACAATGAAATCCACACAGACAATTTTATTTAGAAAATAGATAAAACTGAATTGTGAAGAACAGTTAAATATTAAAAGTTTAAGCATTTTACTAGTAACATTTATAAATTGTTTCCAGTGTAGCTGTTTACGTAGAATATGGTCAGACAATTCAGTTGTAACAGTACAATTCTAAAATACCTCTTGCCTTGAAACATTCTAAAAACAATGTGAGAATACCCACTGCCTAACTTCACCAGTCGCTACTGATTTAATCTATTACTTGAAAATTATAAATAAAAGATGTCAACGCAGTACTTCGCAAAGTATAGAGTATCCGAAAATATTTTACTTGTCTAGCAGTTTGAAATTACATAATACTTTAATTTTACTGGCAAGCGACTTTAAAAAGGCTTGGAGTCCTAGGGATACTACAGACACCCTTTTTGGGATTTATGTAATGTCAAAGTTTCTTGGTGAGGAAACTTTTAATATTTTCACGTTTTGAACATTTGTCAAATGTGTATGCTATACAGTATTAAACAAACAGCATATGTTAATGTCTTAATTTAACTATTAGCAATGATGTAACATTTTAAAACTATAATTTAGAAAATATCAGTCTAGAAGTCGCAAAGGTAGCCAGATGCTTTGCCCCGGCGCTAGATGGTGCCAGGGAAGTACATACTTCTAATATTAAATTATAGAGATCTGTACACTTTCTTGTTTGCTGTCTCTCTTACATTATTCATGACTCAAACTCTTCATCTTCACCTGTTAGTGACTTGGATAGTTCTCCAACTGCCCACTAGAGCACTCTGTCAATATCCAGCGATGACTGAGATCACAGCGGTAAATCAAAGAACTTGCTAAAAATTGCACAGAAAATTTACCATTATTTGGCGAATTCTGTTTTCTATATTTTCAGTACTATTTTATTATTTTGTGATATTTTATACCAGTGTGAGAAAATTAAAAAAGAAAAAAAAAATAGAAATTCAATCTTAAAGAAAGCTAATTATGGTAGTTAACAAGACAAAATTTTTATATTTTGCAATTTGCTATTACCAAGTTAATCAGCATTTTGCAATGAATGATAAGGACCCAATACTCCAAGTTTTATTGGACTTAAGAGGTTTGAAAAAAGTTCTCTTTTAAATATGAATAATTTTATAAAATTAAAAACAAAAGTGGCAGAATATTAAACAAGAATTGAAAGCTAAATAACTGTCTCATTCCACAGAAATTGCTTCAATAAATTGCTTCAAGAAATTGCTAGGACTACAGAATTACTTGAACCAGTGTATACCATTATAAATAAATAACTTTATAAAATTTGGAATGCACTATATTTAATATTAAAAAGTTCATAACTGTTAATAGTCTATTCAAAATAATAATCCTGTTGATTTTCAGATTTTAATTAATTTCCTGTAATCCTACTGTAAAAATGATAGGTCTTTGCGATATTTCTCAATGAATCTTTCTTTTCCTTCCACTCACTCACAGCTTTTTTGTACATTGTCTTAATTTTTTTTTCCTGGTATGTCCTAACCATTTTAAAAAGTTAGACCTATTCTACATGAAAAGTGAATTAACATGTAACAAGTCAGTCAACAATAAACAGTAGCTAGCTTAGGTCTAATGATTGCACTATCACCAATAACCGTATCATTAGCTGCACATACTCTTATACAAGTGTTTTTTATCCACCCCTATTCACAAGTTTAACCAAAAAAATTAATTTACAACATTGAAACACCAGTTTTCTTTGTCAGTTATGTAGCACAGTGAACAGAAAACAATATGGCTGTCATTGACAACAAAAACAAGGCAGACAATCGTGTAGATAAAAAATAGCTACAAAAGTTTGTAGCCAACATTTGAAAGTTTTAATAATAGTAACAATGAGGTACAAAATATCAACATTTTTCACAATTTTTAAAAATCTTTTTACATTCTTTGTCGGTAAATAGTGTTTCAATATCTGCCAAAGAATGATTTAAATAATACTTAGAAAATATATTTAAACAAAGTTTCATATAATAAACATGTCTTTTATTTGCCCTGCTCCACTACTGTCTCATATTTACCCCTCTCGACCCTATCTAAATCAGTTTCACTGCAACCAAATTGTAATAATTGTAATATAGTACGGACACATTGATTAAAGTTGGTACAATGATGTCCATAAAAGGTCAAAATTATTAAGTTGCACCAATAACCTATACAACCATTAAAATTAACTTTTTGCCAGTTGATTAGCTCATTTCCAGCATCAAGAGTCCCATTTCTAATTTTTTCATGTACGTTAAACCAAACTGTTAAATAAAATATGCTTCTTGTAATACATAGTTACAATTATTTATTTTCTGCAAATGCCCATATAAAGCAGGGTTGGCACGGGTAGACCCGACCTGCGGGTTTTGGGTTGGGGTTTTTCAATAAAACCCGTTTGAAAAAAACCCGGGTTTTATTCAGGTGGGTTTTTTGTTCAAAAAAATCTTTTGTTGGATTAATAAGTTATAATTTTAAAAGTATTTGTTAAAAACCCATTTGCAAAGTAGACCTACTTTCATTAGACCTATGTTACCTAAGTACAATAAGTCACAAGCTCTATAATTAAAAGCTTATTTTATTATAACGTATTGATAATGGACTTGCTTAGAGTCTTTTGGAAGGTGGGTCATGTAAGAAACACCAGCCTGATTTTTTTTTCCACAAGGTTTATCAACACTGCTTACTTAAAAGATACAAACACCTTTCAATTTTTCCATTGTAATTTTAATAATTTTTGTTCACTCACATACATAACTTTATTTTCCTGTGTAAATTGTTGAAGAAATGGTGGGATCATTCTTTACAGATGACCATCCATCTAGAAGGATAGTAACCGTTGAATCAGTCAAACTATCTGTAAGGGCATTTTCCATTTCTGTGTCTACTTCACCTAGCAATTCATTGGCCAACTGTCGCCGGTTAGGCGGTTCATAGCCAGGATGCAAACACTGTATCATTTCTTTAAATACAGTGGTATCTGTTGCATTAAAAGCAATGTTACAAGAAATAAAAAAATTTTGCAATAGATTTGTCTAACAACTTTTTCCGAGTAGAAGTTGTCATCTGAGTAAAATATGTAACCTTTGTTTGAATTTTATGTACTACCAGCAAAGATGAGCAAGATATTTCAGATTCTGAAGGTAGTGCCATTAACACTGTTGATGACAGTTTTACTACCTTTACTCAAGCTAGGAGACTGTGAAGGTACACACATCATCTAGATAGTCGCTGTCTAGTTCAAGAGTCATTGAAAAATTAGAACTCCTAATAACACATTTAGATAGATGAACACGAATTCTTTCTACTTGCTCCAGAAATTTCACTTAGACAATATTTGCACTTAACTTTACCGCTCCCATCTATTTTCAGTACTTCAGTCCATTCTGTAACACTTTTCCTTCCTGTATTTGCTACAAAAGGCATCGTAATAAAAATACCAGTGTACAAGATTATAAACCAAAACTAGCAGGGCACTAATTATTTACCTCATGATACAAGACCCGAAGTACCAGTGTGCCTTGGCTGGAGGCCGGCCACTGACTAGAGTACAGAATAACAAAATGAGGGAAATACGCAGAGAACTTTGTCCTCAGAAGGTAAAAGGGGAAGGGAGTGTAGTATAATAACTTCAGGAGCTTTATTTTTAGATTAAACGACAGGAAATGTAATATGACCAATGACACATGAGCCAGGCAGCTGCAGTGACTCGCTTCTCCTCCCCAGCCACCAGCCTTCCTTGACTGATCATATTCTTGGAATTGCTTACTTACAAAGGCAAATAAAATAATAAAACTATTTTTAAAAGGTAGTTGATTACATTCATATTTTTTTTTTTAATTCTTATAATTCTTATACTTTAGGCTATTACTTTATTTTTAAAATCTGAAATAGGTAACATCAAAAAAGATACAGGTGCAACAGTTAACCAGTCAAAATAATATTTGAAATAGCGCTGAAATTATGTTAAAAAAATTATGCATTAGAATTTAGAAATACTTATATGGCAATATAACTTATGGTATTCACCATTTATTCCGTTTGTTAAAATTATATATTAAAAGAAGTTAATTGGTTTATGAAACTGATCAAAAACTAGGATTTAGTCTGAAAAATAAACAATGCATTGTTGAAAAACCAGAGTTTTTGAGAAAAAAAAAAAGCTTTATTGAAAGAAAAAAACGGGTTTTATTGAAAAAAACTCAAAAAAAACCAGGTGGGTTGGGCATTTTCAAAAAAAGTCCAGGTTTTTGCCAACCCTGATATAAAGGAAATCAAAGCAAACAAAAAAGCCTCATTGTTACAAATAGCTGCTATGGATGCTGTAGCATCTGGAAAGACGGTGAGGAAAGCCGCTGTTCACTTCAACGTAATTAGGGATGAAATATTTGTTCAGCTTACAATAAGAAAAATACCAAGTTTTTCTACTTGCATTTATTCTTCAGAACTAAGGAGATTAACATTTAAATTTGCTGACATAAATGAAATCAAGCACAACTTCTGTATTAGACAAGCTGGCAAAAACTTGTTGTACAGAATTTTAGAGGGCCAGTGATAACTACTGCCAACAGAGTGATGACATTCAACACAGAAGCTTTTAAACCTTTCTACCATAATTTAGACAAAGTCATTACCAAAAACAAATTTTGGGCAACAAGAATATGAAACGTTCATGGAACTGGTAAATAATAATAATAATAATAATAATAATCCATAATCCTTGCAGAATTAATAACCCAAGATTGTTAAACAAATTGGCTCCCTAACATGCTTAGAAAAGGGAAAGAATATTACCGTTTGTTGTAGTTTCAGCGCCACAGCTAGCAAATTCCATTATTTATTTTTCCGTGTAAGTCCGTCACCTTTTTTGAAAAGTCTTGGGGCCCCCAAAAGCAATTTACTAAGTCTAAAATATAAAATAATAGGTGGATAACCACTGAGATATTTGTAGAATTGTTACAACATTTTGCTCCCCATGCAAAGGCTTTGCTTCAAAATCTTGTGATGCTGATAATGGATAAAAAATTCCAGTCCTAATTCAGTCAATGAAAATATTTTGTACGGAAAATGGAATTCATGTTGTGTCCACATCTCTCCACACCTCTGACAAACTATAGCCATCAGCCATTGGACTTAATTTCCTTTGTCCCAACAAAATCTGCATTGAATAAGAAACACAAACTAGTCATGAAGGGTCACCTGCTTGAGGAGGTACGACATTGCTTCTCGTTTAAACAGAGTACAGGGAAGAGCCTCAAATTTAGAGAAGGCATCAAAAGGGTTTAAGAAGAATGGTATTTTGTCCCTGAACCCCTATGATTATGACGTGTGCCTAGCACACTCTCCCACTAGTCCGTCTGCCGCACTGTCCTCATTTAGTATGGCCTACACTCAAGTGTGTGTTGTAAATGATAAATGTTGCCCTTAAAAATATGCTCCCTTAAATTAACTCTTTAACTGCAACATTTTTCAAGTGTCTAATTATTGTCTCAATGTTTTTAAAAAATGTGGTTTCATATTTCGTTTGTAATTTTTAGTCGCCATTATTCAATCGTGTCAGTGTTGCATCAGCTATGCTATGTCAATTGTATCCTTCCGGCTTAAACATTATGCAACAGGGAACAATAATCCAAGATAAGACATTTCAAAATACTAAAAATGTTTTTAATATGTTTTGCTATTTTTCCAGTGTCAATTTTGCATTGTGTCTTGTGTAACTTTGTTCTATTTAATGTTTGTGTATGGGAACTACTTTGCACCGCGCGAAGTCAGCCACCCTCACGGGGCTGGCTGGGCGATGCTGAACGCCATGTTAGTTAGTCGGAACTTGACGCGCAGAGGAGAGAGACGTTTTTATCTACCCTGGGTCCTTCACCAGTTTTTCCATTAGCCATTTTTAGTTTCAATAGTTTAGATCTCAGTTACCAGAACCGTTCTTTTTGTTTTTGATCCTGGGCTCCTCACCCCCTGCCAGCTGTCGCATCCAGGGATTTAATTTCGCTAGTAAGTACACCACCAGTCTAGTGCTGTTTTGCCACGTAACCTACTGGAGAGATTTGTGCTCCAGGCCAGCTTAATTGGCATTGGCCTTCTGCAGATACCAATCTATTGTTTATGGTGAGTAAACTACGGAAACTATTCACGTCTTTCATTTAAGAGTAGTGTTTTTGCTCACCCCATCCCTAATGACGCATAGTGCATATTTGAGTGTGTTGTGGTATGGAGACTGGCCTAACAAGTCCCCGAAGATCCGTCGTTTGGAGTGTGCAACAATCCACTGGTACGAAGCCTGCCTGTGGTATCTGCCTATCGACCCTAGGATCACCACCAAAGGGGGCTTCCTCCGCAACTTCAGCCGTGTACCCTTTTCCCGACTATCCATCTCATCTCAGCTCTCCCTGCTAGCCGGTCCATTCCCTTAACTTTGTCACCCACATCCTGTCCGACTCACATACCGAGTCAGTGTCATCATCATCATCTACACGTTCCCCCCCCCCCCAAGCACCCGTGTCAATTATGGCTAACGAGACTATTTGGCTGCAAATAATCTTATGTTGTCATGATAAATGGTACCTGAGTAAAGAAAGTGAGAGTTAATGGAATAGAAGTGAACAGGTGAATAGTATTAAATAACATGTTGGACAGTAAAAAAGGAAACAGAGAGGAAGCCTAGTATTAAGAGGACAGCAAGGTGAGACTTTCTATAGATGTGTGGGTGATCTATTATGGAAGAGAAAAGTACCACTGAGGTGCAAGTATTGTACAGGTCATACTTTGTGCTCATTGTAACATATGGAGCAGAAGCAGAACAGCGGAATAACAGAAAAAAAAATTTAGGTGATGGGCATTAAGATCACTGGTAGTATTATGACAGCTGTCACCAGAAGAAACAAGCTGAGGAATGAAGTGGTACGAGGAAGAATTCAGGTCCAGGGTATCGCAGATGTTATAGAGGAAGTAAGAATGAGGTGGTACGGGCATGCAAACATAATGAGAAGTGAGAGGTTGCTGAATAAAATACTAAAATTGAGGTGCAGTGGACGAAGGCCAAAAGGGGATGATCGAGATAGAGATGGAGGAGGGAGTAACAAGAAGAGAAGCTGACTTGGAGAGTGTAAGAGAGGAAGAGTGTTTGGACGACAGAGGACGATGGAGGCATTTTACCAAGCTGACCCAGCCACAGGATAAAAGCAGCACCGGATGGATGAAGATGAATCAAAAACTGAACAGTTTCGTTGGACATATGTCTCTGCTGGCGTACAAGCCTTGAACCAATTACAGATTGGCCATGTGGCTGCCATGCTTCCAGTGGGGTTGAACCTCTACTGCACAACCCTTTGCCATTACCGTACTTCTGAATTCCTTCAAGTTGAAAATATAGTCTGGCCCGAGTGCTAAGTAAGTTGTGGACAACAAAAGTTCCAAAAAGATGATATGTTATACCATACCTTCCCAAGTGCCACAGCTATGGCAGCCAAGCCAATCAAACCACCTTTCCTTGTATGTGGATTTTGAGAAACTGCAAAATCTTGGCCTAGCACCTTTAGAAGCTTCTTTATTTGGATTGTATTTCTTGTGGCAGCAAATTCCTTCACCATTCTATATTTAAAAAAATAAATAAACAAAAAATATATAATTAATTTTCTTAAAATCATTCACTCTAAACATTAAAAAACCAAGTCTTATATATACAAATTAGCTTAATGCTACATATGATAACATACTCAATTCCAGAAATGCACAATAAACTATTTTCAGTTTGTTTACGACTTATTTAAAGGGTGCTAAGCAACAGCTGTACCATAATGGTTTTAAGATGATCCTCTAGAAAGAGACAAACAAAAGATGCTATACATTTAAACCGTATGCTGAGATGAAGACTTGGAATAACTTTGCAGTCACAACTGTCAAAGAACAAAATTAATACATGAAGCAAAATTTACAATGCAAGTGAGTGAAAATGATAAATGGATATAAGAAACACCTGAAAATAAACAGTGGGAGCCTAGCAAATAAAAACCATAATACATCTCACAAATTAAAAAACTATTATTCAAAAACCACAGTCAACATTACAAAAAAAACTATGAAATATCTATTAGTAAAATTATAATATATTAGTGGCCAAGAAATTGGGTACCGGTACACATAAACAGCAGATGTGTTAACACTACAACTGCTTATTTTATAAGGAATTATGTTTATCAGCTTCTTACCTCTATAGATAAAATGAAAATTAAGTAATTTAATTTGGTAGTTCTTTAGTACATGAAATATTGATAAAAAAAAATTAGCCAACCCTTTAAATTGGCACAAGCATAAAAATAAAGGCACATGTAGGGTATACATGTATTCAATACTCTCATTCATGTCCAAAAACAATAATAATTTCAAGACAAATGAACTACTATACAAGCACAACACGAGAATAAAAAAAAAACACATTCACATGCCCTCTGTAAATCTAAAACTGGTACAAAAAGGGCCTTCCTACTCCGGTAGCATCCTTTTTAATAAACTTCCCAAAAACCTACAAGAAATGTTCTCCTCAAATCCAAAACTCTTTAAAAACAGCTAAAGGATTTTCTTGAAGAACTAGCTATACTCCATGGAAGAATATTTTGAATCATAAACACTTGAAAGACCACATATTGTCACACACTGCACAAATCTCTTCTTTTTTTTTTTCTGCTTCTCTTTCCTGTTTTCTGTTTCAGATTACCAAAACAACGAATTTATAGAGTTGGTGTACAGAAGGAGCTGACGAAGATTCAACATGAATTCATATACCATACGAGATAGCAGTGTCTGTATAAACATGTTTTAATAGTTGTAAATGTATAAGTTTTCTATTTATTATGTAATCCTCATGACTTGGCCAATATCTTTGTACTATTGTGTATTGAAAAGATCTTACGATGCAATAAAACAAACAAAATATCTTGGTAATACCGTACATTATAGCCTATACAGTTTCCTTCATCAACATTAGGGTAGGGTGAAATCACTTTTTCGAGTATCAAGTTCAAATAAAGCTTACAAGTTATATATTTGTATGCTTATTAATGTAAAAATATTTTAGAAAATTATACTGTGAATCTTTAGTTCTTGCAAAGGGCCTAAAATTTGGGGAAAATGACAATAAAACTACTATAATTGACTTTTACATTAAAAATATAAAAGTTATATATTTAGTTTTTTGTAGCACCCAAGTACTCATTTTAGGTGCCTGATGACATGAAAAATATATTTTAAAACCAAGCTCTACATATTCAGTTCGGGTGAACCATGTAAGATATTAGAAAAAGTTACAAATTATACAATTTTAAAATAAAATCCAGTTGTTTAGTAAGTATAATAACAGATACAGCCATCGCTTGTTATTTATGTTTGCAATTCTAAATTAAAATTAAAATTGCTTATTGCATTTATTATGACAGTGATGTGATCTACTGAACACAGAACATTGAACCAGGCACACATTAAACAAGCACAAAAGGAAGAGGTCACAACATTACAACACCAATGAGTGAGAACATATCGAAATTCCTAGAGAAGCCCATCAATTAACAGCATTCAATTTTCTTTATTTTATGACAATGAGACTGTAATATAAAATCTTCTAGATTAAAATATTCATTTCAGATTTAGTGTTACACGTGATTATATAAACTTTAGTAAATAAGGTTACCAACTTCAGTAAATAATATAATGAAGTAGTTTTTCCTTCTACTAATGGGGGTGGATTAGATAGTACCTTACATTGAACATAATTTTTACAACTATTATGTTTCATTGTACTTTAGTTGAAGAGATTATTTAATGAATTTAAATGCAATCATTTTAACAACTTTTTTATATTCGGAGGCTTGTAGTTTCCACATCAGTACAAGTATAAAGATGAAGATATTTCTGGTTGAAAAAAGTTAAAAAAAAAGTACTATATTTTAAAACCAAACATAATTTTTACGCCTTCCTTTTCATGCTCTTTTTTTACCTTGAAGAATGAAACTTTGTAAAAAATTAGTTTTTGGGGTTACATCTTGTGTAGGGGACCAAAATAACATCTTAATATTATTTATTTCACCAGTATTACTCACTGTTGTCTCCTAAGCATAAAAAAAGTTGTTATTACTGACCCTTCAGTGCTTTTCGTCAAGCCAAATGTTACAAAAACAGAGTTTTTCCAAGGGCTATCCAACCCTAAAAAAAAAAAATAAATAAATAAAAAAGAGGGTCAGGCTTGATTTAAGGTAACGTTTGCTCTGAACATAACCAAATATTTCATTTTTAAGCTTTTTAAAAACCTATGGCAGAACTTCATAGCATCAAGAGGTAAAAAGTAATGACTTCTTAAAAGTGTCCCCTCAATTTCACATTTTCTTCACGGCAGTTGATCATACGAACTATACCTCGTGCATTTTTTGCACTCTGAAAGGATCATGTATAATTCCATACAAAGTTTCGTTAAAACCAAAAATGATACAAATTTTTTTTTTAAATGTGCTGATATAGAATGGTATGACGCAAGGGTCTAGTTCAGTGCCCAGATGAAACTGATGTTTGGACAGTGGAATCATGAATGAACTGCAGATCCAGTTGGCCAAACTATTTACCATACACAAGAACAGAGACTAGTATTTTGTGAAATCTGTTTATATTTTTGTGACTAGTACTGATGACAGGTTATGTGTGCAAATACAAGTACGTATAAGTCTGGCAGATGCTCATGCCATTGAGGCTATGTATCACAAAAACTAACGGAATAAAAATGTGACTAATGACACTCTCTCTCTCGAGCGGGATGAGATCAATTTAATTTAGATGTTATATGAGATGTTAGGGTGGGCGCCAGCAATACTCCCCAGTATTACACTTCGAGACTCTTACACTCAGGGGGTGGTCTGTCCAGGTACTGTTAATGATCCCACTCGACGGTGTTACTGATTGTTTTATACTGATAGGTACATGAGCACTAGGGTATGAG
>PNEQ01001081.1:0-11384 GCA_003012365.1 Medauroidea extradentata | reverse complement strand
ACATTCGGCACATTGCCAATCATCTTCGGGAATATTACCTGCTTCAATGTTACTGCATTTTGAGTAGTGAAACCACCGATCACAATATTCACACAGGATTCCATTGCGCACTTTTCGCTTACATTTTCCGCAGTGATGATCTGTCATAGTTGTAATTTTTTCTGCACTCGTAGTTACCTCTGTCGATGGCGCCATCTTATCACAGTTTCCAACATATAAAAATAAGTTTTAAAAAAATGTTTTACTACAGTTGCGAATCATCCGCTATTTTTGATTATCCACAGCAACAGTCCCCATGGTTACCACAAATAATCGGGTGTCTACCATACTTCAAATAATTGACAAACATTATTTTTCACTATCCGATCAAGAGTAATATTGTTATGATCGTACTCCTCAATCCCAATTCCAAAACCAATTTTGTTCGCAAACATATTATCCATGTTGTTAAGCCACATTTTATCGATCAATCAAACCAAACAAAATTTAAAACAAATACATAGTACACAATACAAAGCTTCTAACAGAACGTACTTGCGTGCTGCTTTTGTGCTAGGAATGGCAGTTCTTCTCGGAAATTGTGTGGGCAATCACTAAAAAATCAATTGCTTTGTAATGCTGACATTACCAAAGCCATCAACTGCTGCGTAAAAGGGCAGAGCGCATAGATAATTATGAGCTACAGAAACAATTGAGTACTGTATTCAAGGAGCATTTTTTCCGCAAGTTTTAAAGTTGCCATATTGGATCCTGGGTTGCTGGATCCCAGGTGGTTTACCTAGTAGTATTATTCACAACAACTTCTTCATGTTATATTTTAGTTAGGGCCTATGGTAATGACGTATTAAATATTGTAATTCTGAAATTTTTTCGTAACATTTGATTGTGTAGCTACTCTTGATATTTACCCAAATTTCTTGGAACCCCAGGTTAAAGACACTTAAGCACTTACATACATCTCCAATTAAAAATTAATGAAGGTTCAAGTTTACCAGTACACAATACTACACTGCTAGGTCGGTCTACAAAAAAAGTAGTGAATTTTATGATGAGCTAGCCACAACTCATCAGTAACTCTCAACAATCTGTAACAATTTAGCTAATACAAAGGTGAGAATCTTACTAATCAGCGACATTTCTTTACCATGGAATTTGACGTAACTATCCAATTTTTAACTACAGTAAATCCCACTAACCTTTATTCTCCTTAACACCAAGCAAAGTGGCGCAACGGTGCAGATTACAATAACTATTAAGAGGTCTGGTGAGCGTAGGTAAAAGTAATGAGATGGTAATTACTAGAGGGAGAGAGAGGCCAATGTCCCCTACCTGCCAACCACCTGTTGAATGTACACAACACACCAAATAATAGCAGACTTGTAGACAAACAATACTGCTGTATACACTGGCATACGTCTGCACTGACTAGCACAGCTGCTTCTGTCCCAGAATATTCCTGACCGGTGGCGCGGAGGCTCTACCGCAAACACTTTCTTACCTGGCCACTACTGTAACACACTGGACTCGCATTCGGGAAGGACGTAGGCCTATTCGATCCTCGGCTCCAGACTACCATGATTTTGGTTTTCTATGGTTTCCCGAAATCGCCCCAGGCGAATGCTAAAATGGTCCTCAACGAAGTCATTGTTGACTCCTCTCCTAGCTCCTGTCATTGTACCGAGCTGTGTGTTAAACGTCTCTAATGACCTCGCTGTCAGAGAGACTCAGAGACTCGAGCCATTTTACCGTACATTATTCCCCTTACCAATATGATAACCCTAAGTAGCTTACATCTTCTACTTGAACTTATGGACACAATTAATGAATATATTATTAACTTGCCTTTTTCATTTCTAACAGGAACAGCCCCAGCTGTGCTCTGAATGCTGATGCCAACAGGTATTGTCATATTCATTTTGGTTTCGGTATCAAAGGAAAAACGGTCAAACAACGTCGGTACTAAAAAAATAACATGAATACTTTAGTATATATTATTCCAGCAAACAAAACACCACAACATTACACCCATACTACTACGTTTTGATCAATAAACAACTCAAGTAAATATAAACAAAAACTACTATTTTCGATATTCATATTTTCTCGAGAAAGACATTAAACTACACAACTGAAAACTTCTCATTACAGAAATTCTGAATTGAATAAAAAAAATTTAGAAATTAATATAATTTGGAAAAGAAATAAAACACGTAATGTTAAAATTGTTATCGCTTTTGAATCATTAACATGTGATAGAAATTAAGAAAATGACTACTAGAAACTATAGAAGATCACTGCAACCAGCGCCTCTAATAAAGCGCTGGTGAAGCTACATGCATACACACTTCCCTCGTTCTGTGCAATGTCCCTAACTTTGGTCGCTAAAAGCACGATACTTGGTTAAGCGCTGGGTAAAGTTACAAGTTTATCTTATAGGTACATATCAAGAATCACTTCTCATGCGAAAACTAACAAAAAACTACAGAAATGTATTATTTATGATTGATTTAAGCGAATAAAAGAAATTAGTAGTCGCAATTAACAATATGCCAAAATTACATTATACCAACTCGCTAGTGGGAAGGAAATTGTGGGGTAAAAGTAAGTAAATTGTTGTGTGATGTGCACGTCCGTTTGCCTGGAGCAGCATATGGACCACTTTTGGAATGGCCTTATTCCCTACGTCGCTGAGACAGGTGACGTACTGCCGGAGACACATGTATAAGACGTTTTTCCTGTAAGCAAATTTGCCGACACAAGGCCAATGTAGGCGAAATTCTGTGAATATAGGTACCTATATTTCTGACAAGGAAAATGTGCTCTTATTCGAGCAAGTGAATATAACGCATTAAATCACTGATGGAATTTGTTTCCAACAATAGTTCGGACCTTTAAGTTGTCAAAACCGGAATAAACTGCTGTCACAGGCGGTTGCCATAAGTAGAGACATGCAAAATTCGCGTTATCATTTGGTAGCAGACTAAACTTCACTTTCCTATACATAACAGAGCATAATCTGCGATTCAATTGGCCATGAACTTTAATGTGTTGTCATTTACGTGTGTTACGTCTTTACAGAGGTTGGCCTCTCTACCGTGTAAGCATTCTCCGCGGCAAGTCACAACAATATCGGCCAGCGGGAGACGTGGCCCGAGTCTATAGTCGCTTGGAGTCTAGTCAGCTGTCAGAAAATAACGCGAATTTTGCATGTCTCTAGCCATAAGAAAATCTGATTATTGTTTATACAAACATTTTTGAACTGATAAGTTCTCAACGAAAAATAGTAGTAATAGTAACATAAATCTTAAATGTAAAGGAAGTGAGCTAAAACAGACAAATATTACCAAATTTTTGGGTATTCAAATAATTGACAAGCTCAGGTGGAAAATGCACACTGTAACAGTACGTTCAAAATTACAGTGTGCATGCATTACTCTCAGATGTTTGGTAAACAAACTTAATGCTAAGGCTTAGAAAGTTATGTACTTTTCTTATTTTCATTATATAATGATTATGGGGAAATTCACCTGAAACCAAAAAAAGGTATTAATTGTGCATAAAGTGGTACGAATTTTGACTAAAAAGAGGTAGAGATTATTGCAGACCTTTATCTATAGCGCAAAAATGCTCACCCTGCCTTGCCTTACATGCCACATACACATACAAAACATATATTTTAAGATTCGTTTTTCTATTATTTTCTGTACATAAACGTATTTATCCCTAACCAATCAACTCGCCACACCCTGTTGTTTTGACGATGAAAAACATGGCGGACACAATGGTAATTGGCCTAGTGCTTCCCCTTCCACCACATATTTGCTCGTTACACTAGCTGCACACGGCGCAAGAAGCATGGTCAAATTTGATGATATGGTTCCATTTTTAATCTAGTTGCATAAGATGCAGGCCACGCGAACGTAATAATAAAGATTTTAAATTTTTGTTTGGGAGTTGTTATTGTTGGACAATAGTGATGGTAGTGATATATATATATATATATTTTTTACGTTTGCCGTTTACGTTCATTTTCCCTGTGTTTGAATATGCTGAAATGAAAAAAAAAAGGTGTTGACGGATATTTCGTACTGAAAAGTTGGTTTTTTGACAGAATTCAACATGACGTATGGTAGTAAATAATTTTACAATGGATAATGGTGATGTTTTTATGAACCAGGACTCAAAAGTGTCTTTTTGGAAAAAGAATGCTAGAGCTGTTCCTGGAAGACCAAGTCCTACGAAAGATTCTAAAGCTAGTCGTCAACGCGGCACTGCAAGTAGTTCTTCATATCATGATTTCCAAGAAAGTGTTAGCGATGCGTGGGACATGGGAGATGATGAGTTCTGTGTAGTGTCAGATGTCAATGTTAAAATATCGAAGAAGTTAGCTCATTCTGCTGCTCTGAGTGTCATCAACAGTCACCGACACACGTCCAGTGAAGATGCATTATCTACGGTGTCGCCGCAAAAACAGTGTGACTTCACTATTTCTGAAGAGAAAAAGACGGAAGCTATTCAGCGTTTAGCTATTCAGAAGAATTCGTCACCCGTTGCCTCAGAGCCTAGTATCCCAAGTTCTCCCTCGTATAGACAATACCCTGGTAAACCTCATTTAATGAAGGGACAAAAACTATACAAAGAAAAGACTAAAGAAGTAGCAGTTAGTGAAATGAGTAAGCTTGAACGTTTTCTTCCACTCTTTGAGATGCCTCTGTTAAATTTGGACGAACTCAAAGACCTAAGTTGGTCTGGTGTTCCTGGTAAGGTACGTGCAATCACGTGGCGATTATTATCTGGGTATTTACCGGCCAATGCGGAGCGACGGGCTCAAGTACTGGAACAAAAGAGACAGGATTATTGGAACTTAGTGAAACAGTATTATGATACTGACAGAGATGAAGCATACCAAGATACTTACAGGCAGATTCACATAGATATACCTCGCATGAGTCCACTTATTGCACTTTTTCAACAAAAAACGGTGCAAGAAATGTTTGAGAGAATTTTGTATATTTGGGCAATCAGACACCCAGCATCTGGCTATGTTCAAGGAATGAATGATCTTGTCACACCCTTTTATGTTGTTTTTTTGCAAGAAGTGGTATCTGAAGAGGCAGATTTAGACAATTGTGATGTATCTTTGCTCACCAAGGAGCAACGAGATATCATAGAAGCAGACTCTTTTTGGTGCCTCTCAAAATTTCTTGAAGAAATACAGGATAATTATATTTTTGCACAGTTAGGTATTCAACAAAAAGTTAACCAGTTAAAAGAACTTATCCAGCGTATTGATGTACCTTTACATAGACACATTCAGAGCCATGATGTGGATTACTTACAGTTTTCATTTCGTTGGATGAACAATTTGTTAACGAGAGAATTACCTCTTCGTTGTACAATAAGACTCTGGGACACATACCTTGCAGAGTCAGATGGCTTTGCATCGTTTCAGCTTTATGTGTGTGCTGCATTTTTACTTTTCTGGAGGAGAGAACTATTGCTCGAACGTGACTTCCAGGGTTTGATGCTGCTGTTGCAGAACTTGCCCACTCAGAACTGGGGTGACTCTGAAATCAGCATGCTAGTTGCTGAAGCTTATCGTCTTAAATTCACATTTGCTGATGCCCCAAACCATCTGCAGAGTGGGGAGAGGTGACTGGGTAGCCAGTTCTATGAAGGATAATCCTACTGGTTGTCTGCTCTGTTAATTGATCTGTCTCGAGAAACAGCTAGGTGTTACAAATCATCTATGTCTGTAATGTTATACATTTTGCTGTACAGATTTGCAGTTACTCTGAGAAATGTTTTTGATTGAAGGTGTAACATTTTAAAATGCACTATGCAAGCCTCAGGTAAATATGAAAACTTGTTTAAGGCTTAGATTTTTCTAATGGATAAATTAATGAAGTTAAAAATAATTTTGTAACAGCATAGTTCATGTTGTTTTGCAAACGGAATCGTGAATTTTCTATGTCCAAAAAACAATTAATGCAATTTAATTTTAATTGGAAATATCTGTGTGCTAGATATGGTTTTAGTACACCTTTATCAAAGTAAAATTTTTTTTTTATTTTGGCTTCAAAAATGTTAATTAACTAAAGAGCTTTCTTTAAAATAAACAAAGAAAATTATGATCAAAGTAATATTCTTGATGACAGGGGCCTATGTGGGAAAACAAAACACATCACATTGTGATGAGAATCACTGTTGGCAGCGTCACAACAGGAAGTGGCCATCAGAGTTATGTGATGAATATACCTCGAAGCTATTATTTTTCTGGCAATTTTATCATAATGCTTTGTACAGATTTTCGGTACAATAGGTGTAGTTTTAATGCTACCTGTAGTCTGTCTCATAATTCCAGTTTTTGATAGTTCTTAAGACTACTATGTATTCAAATTTCTACAGAAAAATAATTCTTGTTTTGATGTACTGTACAGTTTGTGAGTCAACTAAGTGTGTTTGTGCAAAAATAATTTGTGGCAGAGGAACGTACTTCTTATTTCATGGTAACAGCTGTAAAACAGAATGTGAACACGACTTGTAAAAAGTGGAATTCTTACATGAGACAGACTATATTTAGCTGTTTATGGGTATACCTTATTGTAATCCAATAAAATGTTTCAACATCTTGACAATATTGGTTTTGTTGTATAAGTGATGTTGCCATAAACTTGGCATTAATGATTTCAATATATTATGTAAAACAAATATTTATTACGTGATGAAATGATTTATTTTGGTTCAGATAGGTAATTGTGAAGTGTCATGATTCAAAAAACATATAAATTTGAAAAATTTGAATTTTTGAGTCTGCACATCTACTCTAGCGACTAACTGTTCAGCTGAAAAAATGCAATAGTGCAAAGAGCCTTGTAAATAATCGAAGATGTGCGGTAATATGTTTTGGACAGCTAGAAAAAATTTGTGATGTAATTGAAGTTCTGTGTGCATAGTTATTTACGTAGCAGATAGGCTGAAACTAATCAGTTACGTGGGCATCCCACATACAATTCAAAATCAAGCAAATCAAATGGTAGGGTTGTTAGAATACAGTGAAAAATTATGTAAGTACTGTATTACAAAAGTTCTGAAACAGCAATGCCTTAATAATCTGGACTAAAAAAGGAGAAACATTTGGATATCATCCAACCTCTCTTCCAGCTTTCTCCACCCTAAAGCCTCAATCATACAAAGTGACTTTACTTGCCATGACTAGTCGCAGTGACTAAATTGCCACATTGGTTAGCTACAACTAACTTGTTGCATGTAGCTACTAATTTTATATTTTTTTATTTCAAGTTACTGTGGGAAATTCGAGGCTAGCGCATAGAAGAAAAATGGAACCTATTGGTACCCTGCCATGCAGTTTTGAGACAGTTATTCATGCTGTGCGCGCGAAAAAAGAAGAAATGCTGCTAAATAGTTTACGGAATGTTTTTAAGATGGAAAGTGGATTGGTTGAAGAGAAAAGCAGAGTGCTTCGAATGTACTGTTAGGTAAATTAGTTGCAGAGGATTCTAGGGCATACGGTACTTATAACTTATTATGTTTAGGTCTAATGGAAGTAAGGTTTGATAACCTGCATGAAATAATCATTTCTGAAATAAGAAACAGGTACATACGAATTACTATTACATGCAAAATAAAGTTGGCAATAGCACTATTACATATTTGAAGACATTCTGATGCTTTCTCTATCTCCTGCCTCTTAAGTCTGTAGTAGAACCCATTTTTTACATTTCTCAATTTTGTGCTTTCCTCATGAAATTCACATTCTTAGTCTTGTTCCCATCAGTCTGAATTTTGTTCTCTTACGGGCTGCGGTGGCCGAGGGGTCAGACCTCTCGCCTCCCACCAAGATGATCCGGGTTCGATTCTCAGCAGGGCCGGTTCCCGGATTTTCACATGTGGGAATCGTGCCAGACGATGCCATTGGTCGATGGGTTTTCTCGGGGATATCCTGTTTCCCCCACCTTTCCATTCTGGTGCTGCTCCACACTCACGTCGTCACCCCTCACCAGCACTAAAGACCTAGCTGTTAAGCACTTACCAAAATATCTCACTCACTTTGTTCTCTTCATTCCACAGTTATATTGTGTCGTATGCAACTTGTTCCCTCCACTCACCTCTGCATGTAATAGTCATCAGCAATCAGGAAGAATAAATTCTCCAGTCATACATCTCAGTCTTTGTACCACACATTCACTTCGAGTGACAGCCAGGCATACTAATGTAACATGCTCAAAGTATAAAGTTGGATACAATATAGCTTGCCATGGAACAGGGTCACTTAATGCCACTGCCCCAAACACGTCATTTACCATTTACAGTTGACAACAAGAGATCCAGCACACTTCCCTGTGGTACTTCTATTATAACCGCTCCCTTCTTGTGATAAGGATTCTCCCACTTTTACCCTTTTGTCTCCATCCCCTGAGGAAGTCTTTAATCCACTGCACTACCGACTTGTCTACTGACGAGTCTTCCACTTCCCTTACTAATAGGGGCCGTGGTGTCCAAGTGGTCAGACCACTCTTCTCCCACCAAAACTATCCAGGTTCGATTTTCGGTGGGGATGAACCCCTGATTTTTACATGTGGGAATAGTGCCGGACAATGCGGCTGGTTGGTGCGTTTTCTCTGGGATTTCCAGTTTCCCCCGCCCTTATCATTCTGACGCTGCTCCATATTCACCTCATGTCACCCCTCAACAGCGTTAAAGACCTCAGTGTTAAGTGCTGACCAAAATCTCTTACTCACTCCTTATTAATACTCAGGGTTGAATTGAACCACTGACACAACTCTAGGCCCAAGGAAATATTTCGGATCCCTTTTTTTTTTACACTGTGTGTGTATACGTAACTAAAAGACTATTTTACTTGACACACACGTTTATTTACAGTTTGTCAAACTGTAGTAAGTTACATACAGCAAATGGTTTACATTTTGCTTTATGGACGACTTGAAATGAGGCGGCGCTTTAGTCTGGTGTGGGGTACAATTCCTATCTCCATGGATACAGTAACCGAACATAACCTTCATACAGGCGTTTGGCTTCACATGTTCCGGATGAGATGTATGCAAAGAAAATTGATTATTTGTTTGGAATTTGCCGCTTTTTCAGGTAAACATTGATGTTATGCATTTGTGTATCTTAACCATAAAGTTGAAACTAATATGTTTTACCCTTGTGTGCAAGTCCATGAGTGCAAAAAATGTTTGGTTTCTGCCATCACCAACTAACAAATCAGCATGTTTGTAAACAAGCTTTGTTTCCCCACAGTACTCTCCCCATGCGGTGTGACATCAGGGGACGTGTACTTCAACTCGTCCATTCAGTTTATAACACATCCAGTTGTACAGTTAAGAAATCTTCATTTGCAAGCACAAGTTGCATCAAGCGCCAGTCTTTGTGAGGTGGGATAGAAATGAGAATTTTATTGAAAATTCCTGGTAATTAGAAATTTGCGTAGTTAGTTTATTTCACAATTTGTATGGTATCGTCACACAACTTGAAATAGTTCTCATTTTGTGGATCACATTCATGACTCATCGAAGTCTGTGAAGTGTAACAGTAACGTTACAGGATTCATAATAACTGTGGATATGTATTGCTGTCACCTTAAGTTCGCCACCAGGCCCCAGGTGGTAGAGAAGCTGGGATGATGAGATTGTTGGATGCCACAATTGATGAGACCAAGTAACGTTACGGTGCACGTGTCTCATCCTTCTATTTATACTACAGTAGCACGTACTGAACATTAATCGTGACGTGTGACTGCAGGACACACACGAATGTAAGCTGAAGCTTGAGAGTGACTGCATAACACACCTCAATAACTGGATACACACTTGCTGGGATTTCTTGACTTGATTATTCTTTAACACTGGATAGCTCAGGTACACTAGGTCTGTAAAAGCCTTCTTGTTGCACTGCGATGCTTGCTGTAAGAATGCAGCATGGTTGTGTTACTTTACTGACTTACCCATGTCGTATAGTTTTCTTGCTAACTTGGCAACATGGCTATTGCCAACTGGAGGAAGTACATTCAGGTGCTCATAATGAGTGAACGTCGTCAAGCCCACTCAACTGTATACTGGTATGAGCTTGACTGTTGTATGCAGTGCACACATAAGGTAAATAAACATTCCACACTTTAGCAATTGTCCAGTGCACATGCTCTGTTCTTTCATTTCCTTGTGGATGTCATAGGGTAGTTCTGAGCTTTTTTAGTCAATAACAACTGGCATTAACAAGTTCTGAAAGAAATTGGTTTCCTGGTCATTGATAATTACATCTGGTATACCAAATTTCAATATCCATTCAAACACAAAAGTTCTGGCGATTGTTTCAGCTGTTTCATCGAGAAGTGGCTTTATTACTAGATATCTTGAGAAATGATCAATGATGGTCAAGATGTGTAGCGATTTCCACTTGCAGTTCTTGGCACAGGACCTACAATATCTAGGGGCCTAACCTCTGAAAAGGTCTCTCAATTTCTGCAAGTTCAACCATATTAGCTAGAGTTTTTCCTTGGGTAGTATGGAAATTACATGATATACAGGTTGTTACATAATTGTCTACCATTTGTTATTGACCTTTCCACCACTGTCTTTCAGCAACTTTACGTTTGGTAGCCTCCTTGCATCTGTGACCAGCGTACACAAAATCATGAAATTCCTTCAAGAGCTTACTTTGACAACTAACCTTAAACCTAAATGAGTTTCCCTAAACGGAAGACCATTCTGTTCTACACATTTTGGCTGCTGTCTAAATCTTGGGCACTCCTCATCTGTTTGTTGCTCTGCACCCATAGTTTCCTCAGCACTAATTTCTTCATTGTTATCTCTCATTTTCATACAGCCTGCATTTTATTTTTATTTTATTTATTTATACACTACAAGATTCAGCTCTAGGCCGGTTTACAACTTTAAGTGTTTAACCTTATACATAAATACACATTAATACAAGAAGAAATATGTACATTTAAAAAGAATTAGTAAAAAAATTAAAGAATTGCGCAAAAAATTTTTTTGACAGTTACGTAACAATTTAGAGAAAAAGTGCCAATACTATCACTTGCACTATAATAATTCTAATTTGAACATAACAAATTTGTGTACTATAATCTAATGTAAAGTTCAATTAACAAATAACCAATTTATCTTTGTTCAAATTATTTCTATAGGTGATTCGGAATAAAGTGAACACTCAAAAAAGCCCTGATTAATTTCTATTTCCTGCCAGTTTATATCTTTCCGCCGATGTAAACACAAATAATGCCATGTGCTTTTATTTACATAGGGTCGTGCAATGTTTACAACTACATTAAACTGCTCCGATAAATTTTAGCTACAATATCTACTCATTAAATGCACGGG
>PNEQ01001080.1:0-20908 GCA_003012365.1 Medauroidea extradentata | reverse complement strand
TTCCATTCTGGATTATTTTACAATGCAAGGTAACCTATATAGACTAGTATTTACATATAATAGGCATCGGAAAAATTACGTACACACAATAGCGTGGTGCGGACCTGAGGGCGGTGTGCCTGCTTAGGCCTAACCTCAAAAGGGACAAGCTCGGGGGGCGAGCGCAAAAAAACGTAATAGAATCGGCGGGGCGTCAAGTGTGCCTCCACTCACCTGATGAAGCAGATGTAGTCTGCGAAACGTTGTGACCGCACGTCCACGGAGAAATGTGTTCGTCCTATGTGTGTATGTTTCTATCTGCAAGTACCATCCTGTGGGTACTTGTGCACAACTCTTTCTGTTTTATTGTAATTAGTAGCATAGCGGCCTTCCCCGCCATTGTCCAAATACCAGACTATGATAGACAAACATCTGAACAGTTATAATGGTTTATATAATTTTACAGTGCCATTAAAAATGTGACTATACATAACGAATTAATTTTGTTGCTGCATTTTCACTCCAATTAGTATCGCAGGCGTTTCTGTTACGTGTATAATGCAATACTAGCCATACTTTTTGTTCCGAGCTCAGAAAACTTCCTACCTTAATTGACACGTAAACAACTTCCAACTATGTTATGATATTAGCCAGACCTAACCAAAACTTATGTAATTATTTCACACTGGTAATACTGCTGAAGGAAAATCAGTTTCAATGCAAAATTTGGAATCTAGCAATTGTTTTAAATAAGCTAAGATACAATTGGTAACACTACGTTTTATTATTTTATTAAATACGTAAATATGTTTATAACTTGGAAACTTCACAAATAATAGTAAACACAAATTTAATTCAAAGCGATATTCTTTAACGTTCGCTTCACAATAATGTATTTTGCTCCAAATACGTATTGTTTTTTGTATGAATAGGTTAGGCGTCATCTCAAACACACGCACATGTTTCTAACTTCAGACTTTGACACATGATAACTAACAGTATCCATATGCGTGATTCGTAATAAAGGAGTTGCAGAATAGCGATTCATCTTCAAAATCAAAAGCTTCCATGTGCGAAGAAACTATTGAATATGCCGTCAGAATTCCAAACAAATTCCATGAGCACTCCGCCATTTTGGCACAGCCCATTGAAGAAAGCCACCTATTGGCTTTCAACCATTATTTTCTTATTGGTTCGTATGACTTACTCATTGTGACCAATTGTTGAATTCCCAGAAAAAACTTATTTTATGGCCATTTGTACACGTTACTCAAATGAAACATAATTAAAAATGCAATTTACTTTTGGTAGAACTGAGCCGAACTGTTTTTCGCTCTTTCCGACTATAAAAAAATGTGCATTTAATCGTGTAACGTTTAAAATCCGTAAAATTGTACAAGTTCCCATAAAATCGTAAAAGCCCTACCATTTCCGTACATTTTACGGATAAATTGTAAAAGTTGACAAGTATGCATTTTTGAAATTTCACATCGCCGATGAGTTAGCCTCGTCTTGGATGCGATTCATCAGTCAGGTCAAAGTTGAGGGTCTAGGAGGCACGTAGAGTAGCGAGCAGGCAAGCAGCCTGGTCAGCAAGGCCTTGTTTGTAGCGTCGTGGGTGCTAGTGGCGTGTGCAACAGAGCACTGCCAACTTACTGTGTCGCAGACCTACGTGTCCATTTCGCTGCAGAATGTGTCCCCCAATTAAATAAAATTATGTGCATTGTTTTGCTTTATTGTGGTGAAAAATAAATTACTTACATAAAGAGCAATGTTATGCCCAAAATTAAATAAATACATCTCTGTTTCCCTTAATATTCAAAATATAACCTAAAACTGGAACTGGAAAGCATTTAAGGCTAGGCTACATTCGTAACGACAAGGTCACAACACACAAATAGCACAGCAGCTCACAAACAGCACAGAATACCATGCTACATTCACACACAACATAGAAGTGTCCGAAATTATTTGAGAGACTATTTACTGTGTTAAATTTGCTTTATTCTCCGCTCTCGTAACTAAATGAAATCATTTTTTTTTTGTCGTTCGTGCATTAACGATTAAAATAAGTACAGTGGAACCTCTGAAATACACTTCTCAAGGGACCAGTAAAATGCAGGAAAGTGTAATCTGAGGGAAGGTTATAATGTAAAATCATTAAATGGGACCAAATACAAACAGAGTAAATGGCAGGAAAGTGTAGAATCAGGAGGTGTAATTCAGGGGTTACACTGTAATTACCTTTACACAACTTCATAAATATTTAAATATACTACCATGGTATCCGCAATGCTTCATGATTGGCTACGCACAGAACAGGGCACACAGCGCACATAAAAGTAAAAAATTCGTCAACTTCTTATGCGCCAATTGTGTGCTATTTTCTTGTGCATGTGCTGTGCGTTCATGTAGTAGCTGCTATCTATTAACACACGTTAACTTCCTTGCGCCTGTGCTGTTCGTGTGCTGTTGCCGATGTAGCCTAGTCCTTACTGTGAGTTTTCTGCACTCATTTATTTTTCTAGCTTTAATTTTCTCACACTAGGTTGCACAGCTTCGAGGGTGCATCCGAGGGTGGCTGTCTCAATTTGATTGAAGAGTGAACCAGAATGGGTGAGAGTGTACACACTCTTTATTTGAGACCCGGCCTGAAGATCCACCTCATAAGGAATATGAAACTATCACGTAGGATGTATGAAATATTGTTATATACACACATTTGCGGACACGCTGATACATGTCTCCAACTGAACGATGCTCACCTCTGACATGAATTACACTCCTCCATACCGAATGGTAAATTTTTTGGTTGTCCCGGCTGCTTCCATGGAATAAAAGTTTGCCACTTGGCCATACAAGATTATTTATTTTAAAGACAAGTTACATAGTTGTGACAAATTCAAACAATATTCAGAGAGGAAAAATATAACGTTCCGGACAAAACAATATCTGTTAACTTATCATGTTGAAGGCAATTTCGAAGGCACTACTCCCGGGAGAGAACCAGCTCGAGTTACAAAGAATTATCAAGTCTGCATTGCCTTACAAACTATAAGCATACAATGAGTGGTCAGCAGGCAACACGAGAACCAACACAGAGTCAACTCACAAACACACTCACATTGTAATAAGAGAAGAGACCATGAGAACATGTTGCCGCCAGGTGCGGGGACAGGAATAAACTGCTATTGGTTCCTGTTAACAGATTAGGAGGGAGGGGAGAAGGTGGAAGGGGTATTATATTAATACATACTGCTTGAATACAGTGATCGCAAAGAGAAACATGTTGTGATCATAAAAAATGTTAGTCTGGGGCCAAATTTTATGTTTCTTACCTTGTCCCAACCCCATACAGTACTTGACTTACAAGAAACAGACGAGATAACACAGTCAAAGTAATGCCAGATGACCACCAAAATATGTGTGTAACCATATACTATATTAAGTATATGGTGCTTACAGAAAAAAAAATTTAGGAAGTCAAAAGTAAAAGATTGACGTATCATAACATATAGTGGAAGAAGTCATTTTCATGAGATATGTTGCATTTGTTTACATGGCTGAAAACTATACAGGAATAAGTCATTCTTCCCAACAGTAAAGTTTACATTTTTTACAAACTATATTTTGATACGAAAATTTTACAATTTGTAAAAATGATTGTTTCAATCTTTGAGTAGACAGTAGAGTATTAGCAATAATGACGTGTGGAGTTGGCTAAGAGATGTGAACGTACCAAAGACTCTGCCGGGCGTACCAGACACAACGTGCTGGCCGTAGTCCAACTTGCGAATGTCTTCCCCGAGGTTTGTTCCACCAATACAGGCATGGCACTGTACGTTCATGAAGTCTCCCAGGGCTAGAATCACCTGCATGAAACATCAACAAACCAACCAGTATTAGCACACAGCAGTTAGTCCTGTCAAAACACAACTGTACGTCACTAAGCACTTTGTCATGCTGCAAGAGTGGCATATCTATGCTTACAACGGCCGCTGTGCTCTACCCACTACTGCAGTCTTCTACTGATTACTCACGGTGATCAATGTCGGCCAACGCGTGTATAATAAGAAAACACGGCTAATCTGAAAATAGGAAATTGTAGTGTGCACACGTGCGTGCACACAAACACACACACATATATATGCCTACACATCTAGAGTTGATATACTGTACTTAAGTTCCAAAATGATGTGTTTATAATTACAGTGTTAAACTTACAGAAAGTCGCATGGATAATCAGGAGTTTACTGTTCAAGCTCTATTTACATCAGTAACAATTAGCACAAACTAATCACTGTACGACTTGTGCATATTTTGTCACAAGTTCTTCTACCCTTGGTATCATGCAGAAAAGTATGACCACGTATTTTCACTTTGTCTTAATTTTCACCATTACTCATGTGTGAAACTTTATTCTAAGTAAACGTGGTTTACTAAACTTAAATCGTAGGTATTTAAGGACACAAATTTGCAAAAAAAAATACACAAATAAAAAAAACATTTTTTACAAAGCTGGTGTAGCTGAAGATGAGCTATTTTAACACTTTTTGGAAAAATAAATCCTAGCTAAGGATATTCAAATAATCATAATAAATAATCCATTACCGACAGATTTTATAAAAATGGAGAAGAAATAAGCCACAGTTAAATGTTGGTAAACAATTTTCAGAACATATCAATAAAAGTTATTTTGGACAGCAATTTAAATGTCTACTCACATGTCTGAACCACTTATACATAAACTCTTGACCTATCAGAAAGAATGGTTACCAGGCATCGTAGCTGTGATGTAACCCACAAGAAAGTAAACTAAGGCTAATCTGTCTACCACAATGAGGCTATACCTTCTGTATCTGCACGGCCAGCTCTCGCGTGGGAGACAGACAGAGCACCTGGCTCTCTCGTACCGTTGTATCTAAAGATTGCAGAATGGCGATGGAGAAGGTCGCAGTCTTTCCAGTACCGGACTGTGCTTGTGCAATCACGTCACGCCCCTTCACGATGGGCTTGATGGCTCTCTGCTGAATGGCTGACGGCTTCTCAAAACCTGCAACCACCCTCATTCTGTGTTAATCTTAGCAAATTATGCCAAGTTATTCTGTGATTTTCTGATCAACAGTCATAGCAGCTTATTCATGTTATCATCTCATCTACAGCACAGTCTAAGCTACTTTGTTTCAGCTTTTTTGTTAAATTAAAATCCTTTACCTAACAAAAAAATATATCCTATGTAAATAAAATTTTGAACAGTTAATTTTGAATCTATTTGAATGTATGACAATGTTATGATATGCATGCAATCATCTAACAACCTTAAGTCACAAACAGATATTCAGAATGTTACTATGTAGGACTCGTATTGTATCATCTTTCCTCAAATATTACATCCAACATACACAAAGAAATTTTGTTGACCATATTATTTAATGCCAGTGTTGCATTAAGAGGTTTGTACATACTGCCATAAATAAAAACTGGAAAATTTTTTTTAACATGTAATTTCAAATTTTTAAAGATGGCATTTAAAAATTCATGTTTTCAAAAATCTAAAGAAAATATACGAGCTTCTCTAACTTAAACTCATACAACATTCAGCTGTTAATATGTAGTCTTAAGGTTACATTTAGTCAGCTTAGGCAACACACAATTAAAACCAATAAATAATATAATCTCATTAAGTAGCCTATTGAACCAACTTACAAAACTTTTAATATTTATTTTATTTGTAAACTATTAAGAAACAGACCAAGTGGAGAGTTATAATAATGATAAATTTTCCAAATACTACGTGGCATTGTAATTAACAAAACTACCATGGCATTAGTTATAAGCCCTTGCAAAGAAATCCAGGAAATAACATTTAAAGAGTACACGAATCAGACTGGTGTGTCTGCCGTGTCACCACCTCCTTGCACCACATACTCCAGGGACGCTGCAGAGCGGAATATCTTCCACAACATACTCTTTGTTAGCACATAAGAAGAGTGGAATGTCTGCCGTGTCTTCACTCTCCTAGAACCACACACTAGAGGGATGCTGCTGGGCAGAATATCTTCCACAACATACTCTTCGTTAGCACACGATGCATAATGGAATGTATGTAGTGTCATCACTCTCATAACACCACAGTCTCCAGGGATGCTGCCGAGCGGAATATCTTCCACTACATATTCGTTGTTAGCACGTAAGGAGAGTGGAATGTCTGACATATCTTCACTCTCCTAGCACTACAGACTCTATGGATGCTGCCAAACGGAATATCTTCCACAACAATACTCTTTGTTAGCACATGATGCAGAGTGGAGTATTTGGTGTGACATCACTTTCCTAGTACTACAGACTCCAGGGACGCAGCCACGCAGAATTTTTTCCACAACAATACACTCTGGTGGCATGTGATGCAGAGTGGAATGTCTGCCATTGCATCATTCTCCTAGCACTACAGACTCTACGGATGCTGCCGAACGGATTATCTTCCACAACAATACTGTTTGTTAGCACATGATGCAGAGTGGAGTATTTGGTGTGACATCACTTTCCTAGTACTACAGACTCCAGGGACGCAGCCATGCGGAATTTTTTCCACAACAATACACTCTGGTGGCATGTGATGCAGAGTGGAATGTCTGCCATTGCATCACTCTCCTAGCACTACAGACTCTACGGATGCTGCCGAACGGAATATCTTCCACAACAATACTTTTTGTTAGCACATGATGCAGAGTGGAGTATTTGGTGTGTCATCACTTTCCTAGCACTACAGACTAGAATGGAACAAACTGATATTTGAAAATCACAGTTACAACTGTGATTGCTACTGTAGGGTACGTGTAATTTTTAACTGTGATTGAATCACAGATATAAGCTACGATACTTCAATGTAGTTATACTTAAGACGGTTTACACAATTAAAAAAACAAACAAAAAAATGAAATACGAGACTTTGTGTATGATTTCTTCCTTTTTTAAAAGACAGATGTTTCTGAGAAACAAAATGTTCGCATTTAGCCATATTATTATCAATACAGTAATATGATAAGTGCATCTTACTGTTGGTTAAGAAATGATACCTTGCATCAGACAAAAATGCAAAAAACCATCTGGATACCTTGTAACAACCAATATAATATGTATGTGCAGTACTATCACATTTTTGTTTATTTAAAATTAATTTTCTGACCAACTAAAACCTCAAAGACCGACAAATTGACAGACACCCTTTAAAGTTTTACAGCAGCTGGTAATTTTTTTATCGCACCCAATAAAGCTTATACTTGGTCTCCACAGTCATGAATGACGATATGTCACTAGTTTTCCCAATATGGAAACACTTTGTTGAGATGCTACAACTTATGAAAATTTTAAAATTTTCATTACATAACCCAGCAGATTTATTTGGGATAATTGAACATGAACTGCTTTCTGTTTGAGAGGCGAAAACTATTTCAGCTTTGTTCAACTGTTTGTTGACGCTACCTTGTCAGCGCTTGTAGCATCTCGTAGTTTGTTATAGGCTGCCTGATAGCAGTCATAGTTCAGTGTAACTGCAGCCTATAACAGAAGGGTTAGACAATATAGGCACTACAGCCAGAGCGTAAGAGCATGAGCATTACATTTTCTTTCTTTTACATTTTAGACACCTAATTAATTTTGGTATCAGCCTACATTTTACAGAAATACTAATTTTAGTCTTTTACAGTCTGTCTCATGAAAGAATTCCATATTTTGACATTTCTCTTCTGAGAAATGTGCCTGGCTGTTTCATGTTTGGAGCTTTCAACCTACCTGGCTTCCTGGAAAAGCACTGTCTCCACAATCCTGTTATGTTTACAGACACACTTCTCAGAAGTGAACTGTCAAAATGTGGAATTCTTTCATGATATACTCTACAGGGCCTACTAAAATATTGCATTTTAATGCAGTACCATAAAGCTGTCTCATACAACAATCTGCCTTTCATACAGTTTTATCATGTGCATAGTAGACAGCTGTGGGCCATTCCATGTCAAATCAGAACACTGTTAATAAAAAGTCTGCCTCACTATCTCAGATGTCAATTATTGTTTGTTTATAGTTAGTATGAATTGAGTGTGTAAAGAAACTATTATTCCTTAAAATTTTTGTAGTGCACAATTTTTAAGAAAATAATTATCAAAAATTGCAAAAATGTAAATTTTCCCACATTTTTGTTTACAAAATTAGCTGTAATTGTTGAACAGTTATTGCTAGCCACCTGACCCTGGGTTCACATTAAAGATCTGTAAATGGGCTTCTTTCATACGTCATGCAACACAGTGGCACTAGGAAAACAAAAACATTTTACCATTTTACTGATTTTTAAATTTTGGTTTTCTAAAAAGCAACAAATTTAAAAATTTATAAAAATTCTCTAATGTTGTTTACATCATTCTTATTTAACTCTCAAAATGTCATTTTGGGACCTAGATGTAATTAGGAGTCATGACTATTAAAACAGTGTACGTGCACAATCACTACGACACTTGTAAATAAATATCATAGAGCCGCATCTCTCGGTCAAATACAGACATAGGGTCTATGTCCAACTGCGACAACTGAAGAACATGTTCAGACTTGTTTTATTCAAATAACTCTGTAGACGAGCCAGTTCAGACAGGCTCACACATTACCTCAAAACAATTCTTTCAAGTTGGCTCAGTCTGCTGGCAGAGTTTATGCGGGTCGCCTTGGTGAGAGTCAACTAACGTATAATTGACTTTATACTGGTATTGTGTGTGTGATGATACTGGAAACATTAAGATAATGTTTCAATAGTAATTTTTGGGTGATCACAGGACTAACCGAGTGTGAAAACTGATGACATTAGCATTTTTGTGGCTATACCAACGAGCTTAGTTTAAATCCAAGATGGAGAACTGTGCTAGGAGGGTGCCTCTATATTGCTTTAACACTCTACAAAACACAAACCACTCTCACATAATAAAAGGACTAAGAACAGTGACAGCATGGATGATGGAGCACTTTCCTCAGTTGCCTACTGTAACTACAGTTTGTGATGTGTGTAGGAAAGAACTTGGGTCAAATGAAAAGTGCTAATGAAGTTATTGACAGTTTAACGTAGATGTTAAGGCTCACACCAGCTTGGTATATTCTTCAAACTCTGGGATAAATGAGGATGTGATTTTCCCTTCGCAAGCTGTAAATTCTCTGAACAATTCTCTTCAAGAAATAGGAGAACCTCCTATCAACAAGAAGAAGGTTCAGTGTAAACAATACTCAACAGAAAAAGTTACGAAAATAAGTACAGCAATTAAGAAAAAAAATATTAGTGAATACAGAAGGTTTTAACACTGATCTGGAATCCAAGGATAATTGAATTGTACGTAACGTTAAAGATCATTACAAGAGTCATATCAGCAGAGAAACAAAGATTATGATACTAACGTTTTTGCTCTTGGAATCGTGGAATGTACGAAAAACAACAAGGGAATTAAAAGCTTCATGTTACATAGTTTGTCAAGCCAGAAAACTTTTGAAAGAAAAGGTAATTTTATCAACTCCAGACCAGAAACCTGGCAATAGTCTTAGAACTGAGACAACAAACACAATAGTACAATTCTATGAAGAGGTTGAAGTCAGCCGAGCTATGCCAGGAATGAAAGACTGTGTTTCACTATAAGACTAATGGGGGAAAAGTTCATGTGCCTAAACGCCTGTTGCTCTGCAATCTGTAAGAGGTTTATGTCTTGTTCAAAGAAAGTTTCCAGATGTTACAGTTGGATTTTCAAAATGTGCAGAGTTGAGAACAAAAAGCTGTATCGTAGCAGGTCAGCGTTACACGTGCAGTATGTGTGTGTACCATGCATCAGAACATAACACTGATGATAAAAAATGCCACATTACTGTTCATTACCCATGGAGAAATAAAAACACACAAAGAATGCTTGGCGAAGATAATTGCAGTCCAGGAAATATTGATAGTGTTTGGATGAATGCATTTTCTTCCCTGGAACTGCATTTCTCAAATGGCAACTTGAAAATACCTTAGATGAGCGTGTAATTGACAGACACTTACCATCAGTTGACTTTTGTTGACAGGTGCAACTTGGAAACAAAAGAAAAAAGTTCCACAGAAATTGTTGACTTTTTCATTTTATTTTGTCATGACATCATCAAAAAGCAACAAACACAATTCATGAGTTGCATTAAAGAAAATTTGTCTCATTAAGTGTTTGCTGTTGTTTGTGACTTTTCAAAAAATTATTCATTTTTGGTTCAGGATGAGGCTCACAGACATAGGTGGACGAATGACCAAGCAACTGTATACCTTTGTGGTAAAATCCAACACCTAAACTAAGTTGTGATTTCTGCTATCTTGAGCATAACATAGTTGCTGTCTACTTGTTTCAAAATAAACTTATAAACTTTTTGAAGCTAATATTTGAAAAGAGCATGAGAAAAATGTATTATTTTTCAGATGGAACTAGTGCACAATACCAAAACAAGAAGAATTTTCTTAGTTAGTGTCATCACAAGGAGCGTTTCAGCATTCATGCAGAATGGCATTTCTCAGCAACTGCACATGGAGAAGGACCATATGATGGTTTAGGAGGGAAAGTTGAGAGGTTGGCAGCACGTGTAAGCCTTCAGAAGCCATATGATAATCAGATAACTACCCCAAGAAAACACTGTGGGAATTAACTTTACATTTGCTATGCAAGAATACATCACAACAGAAACATTTTTGACTGATAGATTCAAATGTGCTCAAGCTATTCCAGGCACACAGAAACTACAAGATTTTCTACCATTAGACAGAAAAATTAAAGTTTTGCCTAAACATTTTTCCTTTTCTGAAACAGGACTCACTTTTTCTGTGGCATCTCAAAGCATTATGGTTCTGTGTGAAATAAGTGGTTAATATCGTAGCTGTCTAGAGGCTGACGAAGTGAAACTGACATTTCTTCACCTGGCAGGACCATCTCCATATTTATCCTATCCCAAAACATCTGATGTTCTGTGGATCCATCAGTAGACATTCTGTGCAAGGTCAACCAAGTGACTCCAATTGGACATACATACAATATCCCGACAGTGAAATAAAAAATGTACCGTAGTTGAAATCTTTCAACGCTACAATACTTGAGGGAGACACTTCACATAATTCCTGACTGTCTGACTGAACATATTGGGAGTTCTGTAGTCTAGTGTAATAGTTAGTTGCTCATTTACAATAAGTAACCATTTCCACAACAATATCTTACCTCATAACTGATGAACCCATACAGATCCCAAAATTATATTTTGAGAGTGAAATAAGAATGATATAAACAACATTTAAGAATTTTTAAAAATTTTTTAAATTGTCACTTTTTGAGGGAACCAAAATTTAAAAATCAGTAGAACTGTAAAAAATGTTTATTTTCCTAATGCCACAGTATTGTATGTCATACGAAAGCCCATTTAATAAGCTTTAAAATTAACCCAGTTTCAGATTTATAGCCAATTTTGCACATAAAAATGTAGGAAAAATTAAAAAAAAAAAAAATTATATATGCAATTAACAGGTACAAACCAGAAATAAAATATTTTGTAATATCAGATGGGGTAAGGTAGAATGTGTCTGCAGATTTGACATGGAATGACCCTGTACATAAACTTTATCTCAATATATAAAAGAGAATACCGACTGACTGACACATCAAACTGAGGCCCAAACCACTCGATAGAATCATGAAATTTTTTTGTGTAGCTTCCCCTCAGGTCGTCGGCGAGCAATAAAAAGGGATTTTTGGAAATTAGACCTTTAAGAAGATGTTGTCTATATGTGTCTTGGTGTGGGGTTTGGAACTGTTTAGGAACCCAGGTCGGGACGGACCAGTTTGACGGGGCATTATTGTTTGCCTGTCTGTGTGTGTTGCCCGAAACAGGCACAATTCCTGCGTGACTGCACAACCGCAACGATCCAAGCGCTAAACTAGCGAGCAAGGTTCCCGCAGAACTGTTTTTACTATGGGACAATAAACGGTGACCATATAATTTTATTGTTGCAAAGTCTGCAACTAAATTCTGTGCAAGTCGCAATCCGAGTTTCACATACATCCGGTTAGTACATTTTGAAGTACGGAAGTCTGAAAAGGCCGCTTTTAGCAATGTTGGAGGGCTTAGAGACAGAGTTTTTAATGTGCGAGGCATCTTAATTAACATTAACCATGAGGTCTGAAGTTTCTTTATGTACGTTAACCCAACGGGCACATGTGAAATATTTTCGTAGGATAAACCTTATTACGAACACACTGCAATGCATTGGAATCATAAGGCAGGCGGCCGTCTCAAGTGATACATGCGGTAGATGACATTTCCTATGAAAATTGCTGCAGACGTATTGAAAGTCTCAAAACTAAATTCAATGCAATGCAAGAATATGGACACACTATAAGATTTCTTAAGAACAAAAATATGAAATGGTTTATGTATTTCTCAGTCTGAGTTTGTCAACACAATGCTGACTTGGAACAAATTATCCATGAAATCACCTGTCATCTTCACAATCAGCATGGCAGAAATGTTGAAAACAGAAAAATATCTTGTCAATGGATTTCTTAATATAATTACTTGCTTGCAACTGGGCTACTTCACATTGACAAGGAAATGCCCACCCACTCTTCCTCAATCTCTTGGAAACTTTAACCTTTCCCTAAACTCCATTGCTCCTGTCACCATCACTACATCACTTCCTAATTCATTCCACTCCTTTACCACTCTTGCCCTCATGGTGTATTTTCCTCTCCCCGTTCCTCTTTATTTTTACACTCATGACCTTCCATTCTCATGAAAATCTCTCTCTGTACCTTGTTTTCCAGTTAGGTCCACTCTCCCACACCCCTCACCACCTATAACATCCTTATTAGCTGCTCCACTTTCCTCCTCTCCTGTAGTTTGCCCCACCCCAGAGCTCTAACCATTACCTCGGTCTGTATTCTTCCTCTCGGCCTCCTTGTGTCCTCCACTTATTTGTTACCCACTTAGTGGCCCTTCTCCGTACCTTCTCAATCTCCCCCACTTCCCCTCGTAGATATGCATCCTAGTCTGCCACCGCATATTCCAAAATGGACCTGCCATTGTCGTGTAGGCCTACCTCTGATGCCGTAAATCACTGCCCTGAGGGAAACGCGATGTTAAGGGCGCAACTACCACAATTTATATTTTTTATTTGTACCAGAGATTTTTTCCTTATTTTAGAAACAAAATGTGACTAAATTTGGCTCTTATGAAATTTTTTTTGTCCGTCATAGTTTTAGCGTAATGGCTTGTTAATGTCATATTTTGCATGTTTCCGTTTTAACGACTACACTAAAACCAACTGATATACCAAACAGAAAAAAATCACAGTGGATAGAGACATCACAGGCTACAATGTCATGCTCATAAAAATAAAGAATAAAAATTATTTGTATTTAACAATAAATGCTGAAACTGAAAATAAAAATTTTAAAAATTCTATACATTTTTTTAGAATACAAATAATTTTTATTCTTTATTTTTATGAGCACGACACTGTAGCCTGCAATGTCTTTATCCACTGTGATACTTTTTTGAGTGTGGTATATCAGTTGGTTTTAATGTAGTCGTTAAAATGGAAACATGCAAAATATGATTTTAACAAGTCATTACGCAAAAACTATGAGAGATAAGAAATATTTCATAGGAGCCAAATTTAGTCACATTTTGTGTCTAAAATAAGAAAGAAAAAAAATATCTGGTACAAATAAAAAATTTAAAAATGGCAATGAAAATTGTGGTAGACAGCGAGCGCCCTTAAGAGTGCGTGGTACATAAAAAAACGCTGAAAACATCAATTGATTTATACACTTTTAGAAGCCAATATGGATAAAATATTCAATGACAATCTTAGATAACGGCATTTGCCAACTTTCTGAGTAAATATTTCTCCAGAATTACTAATTCGATCCAAGTGATCTCTTGCGCCGCAGTTAAATGCACGAGGTTCCGGCGTCAGAGATTGTGCCACAGAAGTTCATAACACTGGAATAAATTTTGTTTAAAGCGAGCTAAAACTATTGTCTAGCATTGCAATTGTTTAATTTTCGCAAATTGGCTTCAAGAAACCTACAGTTATAGATGAATGCTTGTAGCGTTGAATTATGTAGCACGCCCTCTTAACCCAGCTCCGATTGTTCACTACCTGTTCTCACTCTCTAGGTTCTTCCACGCAGAAACTCCCCCACACTATTTATCATCGTCTTATCCTCCAACAGCTAATATAATGTAACAATTAACATTACATGTGACATCTTGCCAAAATTCACAAAGCAGGCATCCATCTGGTTGCCCCAATCCACAGCCTCCGTTATTTCTTCCTGCAACCTCGGCAATTGTGTTTCGCACAAATATCCCCTTCTGAAGCCATGTTTAGAGCCCACAATATAATTCTGCAACAGTTTGTTTAAATGCCTTACGTGCACATACGCAGCCCTGCTTCGTGGTCAGTCATTGGCTGTTTATAACACTCAGCATCTAGTGCTCTACCCGCCAATCACAGACGAGTGGTATCGCAGTAACCTTGTTCCCGTTGGTACAGTCAAATGAGCCACGTCTGTGCAATAATACTTTCTGCCAGTAACCATGAAGTACAGCTTCATATGTGCACATAAGGCATTGAAACAAGCTGTTGCAGAATTCTTTGCACGAAAGATCATGGGCTTTATCCATGATGTATATCAGTCGTACTCAACCCCTCCTGCCCTTTGCCCCCCTATACCTCCTAACAAGCCTTTCCACTCATAACTTGAGGAGTACGTATTGTTTCTAGTATGCATTGACATGATTGTGTAGAATATGTCTATGATTTTATTTATTTCTGATAAGTAATAATGTAAACTGGTGATCTTATATATTTTCTGTACAAAATTAACATAAAATACATTATAACAGTAGAGCAGAAGGTTGTATGGGAGAGGAGGGCTATGACATTTTTGGAGATGGTATAAGAATACAATTGGTCAGAGGTAGATTTAAGGGGCCTCCCTAGGTAGGCTGTGTTTGTGTGTGTGAGGCAGGAGTGGTAAGGGTGCCACTATCCCACGTGTACAATGTATCATCGCCTCTCCGCGCAAGCTACTCAGCTGGCCTGCAGTGCTGCACTAATATCCTTTTTTTTTCCTTTATGACTAACACTTGTTCCTATGGTTGTATTTCTTGTATCCCGCTGTTATTTTTACAGATACGGTAGTCTGGAAAACCTGTATTTGGCCATTTTTAGGGGCCCGAAAATTACATTTTAAATAAACGTGCCACATTTTTTAAACTATAACGACATAATTTGAAGTATGTGCTCTTTTCGTAGATACACATATATAATGTGTGTCACATAGTTCCATCAATAAAAGAATAGTTGCAACTGACTGCAACACGTTTCAAGCGCAAGTAGGATGGATGAGAAGTTAAATGATCTCGCATTGTGTGTGCACTGTAGTGAAGTTGTCATGTTTGCAGATGCTACAAATATACTAATAACACCAATCTAATACTGAATATATATAAGTTGTAGCATTGCAGGGTTGTTTTGCATTTATTTTTTGGCAAACTTTTTTCAATTCATACCGATTCTGGCAATATTTTAACTAATTATTTTCTTTTTAGTGGTTTCGATTTAGGAAAGGGAAGGTAGAAAAACGCAGTCGCAAGATGTAACTGTGTAGACTATTCCAGATTTCAGTCAGGGTTTAAACAATAATGTTGTGGTCACTTGACCTTAGACGGGGGTAATCTTAGCTTTGTGGTATGTTCTGGTTTTTTCCGGCTAGTTTCTGCGCCGTTCCCGTTTTCTAAGCCGTATTACTTCATTAGGCTCTAGAGGGGTCAGTGGTACTGTAATCACACGACGTCAACTCCCTAACAGGAGCACGGCCTGGGGTAGCGTGTGTGACCCTTCTAAAGTGTTCTGCCCCAGCACTTCGCAGAAATATTCAAGACACAAGTGAGTGTGATCGAGTTGGTGAGTTACTGTCCCAATTTGTCATGAAGTCGTTTTAGGAGTGGTAAACGTAACGTGTATGGGCAACACGAGGCCTTTTTTTTTTTTTTTTGACAACTTCCCAGACTCTCTAGTCAAATTTTTCTGCCCATATGCACAGGGCACAAGGTGTGAATTCTCTTCTTCTCTTTTCTATCCTCGTGGACTTGTGCCGCATTTTTGTACTGATTTTTCTGGTAAACTGGGTTCACAATAATGGCTAGAAATAAGGCAGGCATAGTACAGTATTTTCTATTACCACTCATACTAATAACATTTCATTTATTCCTTACAAATTAAACACATTATATACAACCACCCTATGTACCATGGGTTAGTGTGTAGAATATAATTATATAATACTAGTACAGTTCTGTATAGGCCTACTAGATATTGAATGATGACTTGGTTTACTAAGTATTTTATTTAGGAAAACTGGTAAGAGAAGAAATGTGGAATATGCTGACATAATGAGACCAGAAAAAGAAGCTATTAGCACATCCAAATTATCCTAAAATAATCTCATTGGCCCAGAAATAAAATAATTTAATGTTTGCAATACATGTTAGTTAAGTGTGCAGTAGGAATTCTTTTAAAAATAACAAGATCTGACGTCACCATTACACTACACAACTAGTACATAAATTAATTACATTGCTCCGGCTAGGTAACTCAGTAATATTCGGTAGATATTAAAATATCTTTCTCCCAGGACTCCTGAGATTAGATTCCGAAACTACAGGAAAAATATACGTCAGAAACGATCGCCAATTCCATCGTAAAATTACAAATTCTAGTGTCAAAAAATATTTATCAAAATTTATTATGTTCATGCAGGATTAACTAACACAGGAGGATTAAGGTACTTGCTGCTAAAGTCATTATTTCTGTTACTCACGACCTTTTATTAACAGAAGGCGTCCCTTGGCGGCACCGACGCTATCTTGATCACTCAAATTAATATAAAAATTGAAGCCGCAGGGTCTCTTCTTCAATACCCTGGCTTCCCTGACTTACTACTGGGCTGGGCATTTTCAAAACTGTTCAAAATACTTAGGATGGCGTCGACTATCTCCCAATTAGCAGACGAGAGGAATTTTTATCGCCATTCTGTGTCGATGTCCCAGTCATAGATAAAAGCTCTAATCTCCACCCACGCACTCGTGATTATTGCCGCATTCAAAGCATCGCGCGCGAGCCGAAAAAGCTATTTGGGTCGGAGATTATCTCGGTGACGGTAAAAACAAATAATCCAAAATCGCGGTAACGAACTAAACTAACTCGAAACTAAACATTAAAACTAAAGAAAATTAATTACAAGAGTCTACAAAAATAAATAAACAAAAAATAATACTACTGGATGTGTACTAACCTCCACAGAGAAACAAAGCTATTTATCTGGGGCACTCATTAAGGCGCCCGTCTACCCGCCTCTCAAACTGCGTTGCAGTGTGTTTGAAATACACGTTTTATTAACAAACTGTTCCACGTGTGCTCATGATGGTTTAGCACGAAAAGAAATAACATTTCAGACCAGGACGGAATACAACTTTCAACACGTCACGTATGTCGCAAACAGCATTTTAAATCCCTTCAACACGGCCGAAAACGGCATTTTAAGACTGCCGTGCCTTACAATATTGTGGACGAATGTCTGCGAAACTAGTATAGGGCCCTGTGTTGGACTTTCCTTAAAACTTTCCACCAATAAAGTGATGGGGTCACCACTGAAAGTGTCAGTCAGGCGAGTGTTCTACGATAGCACTGCACGCTGTTTCAGCGTCTTGCGGTAGAGGCGATACCGCGCCACAGGAGCTGGTCAACGTCGCCCTTCGCGCCGTGCCTCACTCACACAAACACACGGCCAGTAGACGGGCGGCTTAACTAACTAAAACAAATTTATAACCTACAAATTACAATTATTTAACATGCCAATTACAAATTAGTTACAATCAAAATTAAAAAAATCAAAGAAATTACAGAACAACATATTAAATTCTTCTATAGCCAAATGCTACAATTATATTCAAAATACATTTTAATAATTTCAAGCATCGTGTAACATTTTCATTTCCATAAATTACATTTTATAATTTACTCACATATTAATCTGAACCTTATCGGCTAGCTGATTTTACATTGTGTGAACTTTAAGCGTTAAAATTATGTTTTCACATTTACTTCATCAACTTTTGTTAATTTAAAACACTGATTTCGACTAATTAATTGGCCACATTATGGGGCAGGTTTTCCAATGGCGAATGATCATTTATGTGACCCATTGATAATTTTTTACCTCGTGCAAACTAGAGGCATTTTTCAGAACCAAGCATAACTTTTGTGACAGTGATTTTTTTACACCAAGAAGCTGTTCTCTCACTGACAATAGTATATGTATTTTTAAATATGACGACACTAATCACCTATGGTGTGTACGAATTTCGTCCCACACGGACCATTATTTTTTCCACAATCAGTAAATACTTAGCTTAGGGTAGAGCATAGCCAAATTTTCTTTAAAATTCGTAACTTTTAAACGGTTGCGAATCGGACTATAAGAGTTTGGTTTATTCCCTCTATCACACGCCTCTTTATTTACGTCTACTTCCGGAACATCCTGTATATATATACATATATGTGTGTGTGTGCGGGTATATAAATGTAATCAGACAATTTTTTTTCCTATTTGATCGAATTGTCATCCAGTGCTGAGCTATGGTTAAAGTATCAAGTTTCTAACTCATCGGGAAGTTAGTTTAAAATTGATTGCAGAATTTGTACCAAACAAATGGACTCTGAAAGAAACAAGTTAATACAAACATCGTAAATATGTTCTTCTGTTGTCATATAGATTAAAAAAATGCAGCAGTCTCAGGAGTTATGCTTAGTTTCTTCCAAACTGCCCTATCCCTGCCTCGTCTCTTTGTTACTAACAATTGCTATAACTTTGAAACCATTTGCTTATACTCTTTACTTATTTTAAAAATATTTCCTGTCATGGTCTTGTCGAAATATTAATATGTAGGCTTTTCCATTTACGAGAAAGCTATGGGCCGTAACGTGTTCTTAGTCGTGTGGGTCAACGTGTTCATAAGGTCACAAAATAAAATTATTCCAAATTTTAATATCATCGAATGCACTTTCATTTATTAAGTCGGTTATATCTGTGGCTTTTTCTTTTGTTATTATTGCAGCACTGGACTGAACAAAGTAGGGCCTACCATTTTGTGTCAACACGAAGCAAACACGAGCGAGCTTCGTGTTGTCTGAAATTAACTGGGGGTTAGCGCTGTGTAGCGGAGGGAATGCCGCATGACATACCAGCGACTGACTGCTGGTCGTGGTGGGGGAAAGATGCACACGCGCCTACCTTGCATGTTTCCTAGTAGCCATGTTTTCACAAAGTTTGTCCCCTACAGTAGAAAGATGCTGGCAAAAAGGTTAGCTATCTCAAGTTCATCAGTAATTACCAAATCATGGTTGGTGCTTAACTCCTCGATAATTGAAGTTTTCCTGGTATTTCTCTTTAGGACCTTGTTAACGTTTTCCCAGATACGTTTGCCTTCTCCGGAAGAACTTGAACAGACACTGCAATAATATTTAGCCTTCAAGTTTCTTTCAAGCACAGTAATTTGGTTATTTATTTGGTATAACTGTTCACAAATTACAACATTTGACATCCGTTTTACGCTTTTAGAAAAATGTGTGTAGGCCTACATTTTACTAACTTTAGAAAGTCATTTGTGCCCAAGGAGCTAGGTTCTATTTGGTTTTGAATTACAGTGTAGTTTTAGTTTTTGTGGAAGCAAGTGTAATAGTCTGTAATAGGCATTATTAGATAGTCGAGACATTTGTTAACTTGTACGCTCAGGTCCACAGGTGAGGCTAACTTGCTTCCCATCAGTTGCAGAGTCTACTTTCATGAACTACTAAAGTGAACTGCACGATTACTACTGCATGATGATAACTCAAAGAGGTCTTGGTAATGTTTACTTTGTTACGTAGAAAGTGGTCGACAATGCTAAGAGCATTTTCTGTTACTTTGGTAGAAAGGATGTTCAGAGTATTTGTGTTGCCAGTGATTTTTTAAAGCAAGGCTTCTGAAGGTTCATTGACATTTTTATTAAAGTCTCCTTTTACAAAACTAGGAATGGACGTACACTTTTGCAAGTCTTCATCAAGATTAGCGATGAAATCAAAAATACTAATTTGTGGGTGTTTATGATAGCTGGCAAACATTACCAAGTTCCTAGGTTACCAGTAAGTAACACTTAACACAGAAAAAACCCATTTCTTACAGTTTGCAACAAAAAATAGTAATCATCCAACGATAAATGTTCATTGCGGCACTGCAGAAATCAATAAAGCCACAGACACAAAATTTTTGGGTTTATATGTTGACTGTCATCTGAATTGGAAAACACATATTGAATATATCATTCCAAAACTGAGCTCTGCATGTTTCGCTCTACGTAATGTATCAGGTACACTAAACAAAGATTCAGTGCTGACTGTATACTTTGCATATTTTCACTCTATTATGACTTATGGCATCATGTTTTGGGGTAACTCCTCTGAAAGAAATAATGTTTTCCGTGTGCAGAAGAGAGCTGTAAGAATAATTCACGGGAGAAAACAAACTGAATCCTGTAGACCCCTTTATAAAAGTTCCAAAATAATGACATTAGCTTGTGAATATATTTACTCACTGCTGACATTCATTTCCAAAAATCAGAAGTTGTTCCACACAAATGAACATTTTCATAACCATAACACTAGAAGTAAAAACCTTTTACACATGCCTCTTGTCAACTTGACCTTACAGCAAAAAGGTCCTTCATACACAGCTTGCAAGTTGTTCAACAAACTCCCCAGCCACCTGCAAGACGCATGTTTAGCTAACACAAA